>JARWLC010000010.1:60564580-60749580 GCA_033318265.1 Phyllotis vaccarum
AGAGAGGAGAGAGAAGAGAGAGAGGAGAGAGAGGAGAGAGAGGATAGAGAGAGGTGAGAGAGAGGGAAGAAAGAGAGGAGTGAGGAGAGAGGAGAGAGAGAAAGTGTAGAGAGAGGATAGATAGAGGAGAAAGAGAGAGAGGAGAGAGAGGAGAAAGTGAGGAGAGAGAGAGAATCCCAGCACATTAAGATGCAGTCAGAAACATAAAATTGTATCTGGGTGGAGTCAGTCACCCTAGGCAAACAAAGGTGTGATTAAAGACAAAAAATTTAAGAAATAAATATACAGTAAAGACAGTTTTTGTAAAAAGTCTAAGTGGTTTAGATTGTGTTGAAAATATAGGTACATAATCTTAGAAAAAGAAAAATAAAGGTATAGAAATCCTTTAAAAAGAAATAGGGAAAATAAAAAATAAATAAATAAATAAATAAATAAATAAATAAATAAATAAAAATAAGTAAATAAATAAAAATAAATAAATAGATAAGCCAAGTAAAAATGGAAGATACAAAGAATGTCTGGATTCTGTCCCTTATTGTCTTATCTTTAAGTTTCTCGACTGAAAATGACTTAGTAAAAGCTGATAAAAGACAGTTGACTATAACTGCTGTTGGATTAATTCAAGGTATATATTTTGTAAATGAATTTACATGAAAATTGAAATGCAAAGGTACGCTACTTTGGAGAAGAGGTTTTTCTTTTATTTTCACAGAAAATGAGAAGTTGTGCATTTATTTCTGGATAAACAACATAAAGTTTGATAGAGGAAGATCACCTGAAATATCTCCAATGAAAATAGACATCCAGATGATTCAACATTTCAGAGCACCTCTGTTAAAGTTTCCAGATCTTTGTATCCAGAACAATTTCAAGAAGACTGGCTGTGATAACCCAGCCTTACAGATGACTTCACTAAATACTTGTCCATAATCTTAAATTTTTTTTTGGATTCCCATGAGATTGTGGGCATGCTCATTCAGCAGGAAGTACCCAAGAGAAGGACTCCTACATTCCCACAACATGGATTATGGATGTTTGTGTTTATTTACAGTGTTGTTTATCAGTTGTTATAGATAAGGGGGGAAAGAATATTAGATTTAGAGTTCTTTTTGTTTCAAAAGGAGAAAAGGGGATGTAGACCCAGTTTTACTTTCAAGGCACCAGTCCTAAATTCATATTTATTAGAATATAAATTAACACTCACAATATTAGTAACAGCTTATGGTGGCACCTGAACAAGGACTGGTGTATCCAAGCAATGGACGAGCAATGGAAGTGCGATGGAAGCAAGATGGATTCTGATTCTGTCTGTCCAGCAGCCAGGAACCAGGAGGAGAGCTCCTCGTGTTCCAGCAGCCACTTATCAATGGGGTTGGCCACACCTCCTCCAGGTTGGCCACACCCCCCTCCAGGGTCCTGGATGTGTCTTATGACCTTATCAGCTGACACCTTAATCCCGCCACATCTCCCCCTTTTGTCTAAATAAAAAGGTTCTAAACTAAGACTATGTACAATAGGAATTATTATGAGTTAGTAACCGTAAATACCTATTCTTCAACCCCTTAAAGACCTGAGAAGGAAGATATATCACTTGAAAGTCAGAAGTATATGTAAGTAGTGGCTTCCAAAATTTGGGAGAGGACAGCAACAACACAGCTACCTGGACAATCATCTCTGGTTTTGTGTGCCGTTGGAGCATCTATCATATTGGCAACAGGCCTAAAGTATCTGACAGGTCTTCTCACAAGCAGGGCAATTTTGGAGGGACTGTCTTATCCTGTCCAGGCAGGTTTCGTCAGTCTCCATCCATCAACTTGTTCATCCAGCTTGGACACCATGTGTGTACTGTCAATAATCAAGGTAAGGACAGTTCCTTATTCAACAGGCCATTCTCTGCCAAAAGGACAAACTCCAATGGAGTATCCTCGATGCTCATACCATCTTGGGAAAGAAGCAGTGACACCAGGAGTCGTCGTGCCTCTCATGGCCGAATTTCAAATGTTAAATGCCATATTCTCTGGGTCTGAAGACAGAAATGGTTGAAGATTCTTGTCTATCTATGATATTATAACTTGTATCTGAGATGACTGGGATATGGTACCTTAAGTAAGGTTGACAGTAGTTTTTATTGTCCCAAGGATTAAACACTGTACTAAAATTAGGATACCTATATAAGAGGTGTACAATCCCTGAACAATGACTTTTAGTATGACTATCAAACATTAGCCAGCGGTATATTACCATGTAAAGTGGCCACAGCATTTTAGATATGTATATACATATATATCATCTAAACAGAGGTATATAAAACATCTTGTGCATATATCATATCTAGTGCAATCATACATTATATCTAGTATAGTTAAATGAAGGTAGTAATTGCATGACAATGATGTGCAAATATTTTAAACAGAGATAGAAGCATATATAAAACATATCAATTACAGATTCAATTTTGCATAATAGTTACAGATTTAGATTTATAACAAAATAAAAGTTGCTTTGGTTATATAAAGCAATTCCAGATTGAACTTTGTTCAAATGGACAAATTATCACAATTAAACATATAAAATGATTTTACATTTGTATCAATATACAAATACCTATGCCAATGCAAATTGTCTTTAGCTTAGCCCATACATTTAGCTAAAATGGTGTATAGGTAGGCAGAACAATCTACCTTTATCTATTGTATCTATCCCTCTTCTCTTCTTCAGAAGAGATCTTTGATGCTATATTATAGTTCTGTCCTCCACCCAATTTTCACTTAAAACTATTCTAACAGAATAAGAATTACCCACAACCCTCAGAACACAAAACTTATTGGGAAAGGGGGCGTAGTCTTTCATAAGGTTGCTTCCTGCTGACTTAAGGGTGATGGCATCTCTTTGGGATCCTATAAAGGCTAAAACAATGGATAGATCTTAATGGACTGACTATATACATTTATAACCATTCTCAGAATAGTGGTTAGCTCCATCTGGAATTCTAATTAGAAGTGTGATCCGGAGATTATCATAGAGAGCTATCTTGCAGCCATTTTTGAATAGTCTATTTTCTGAAAACAATCATTGATTGGTGTGCACCAGGTTCTTGATTTTTCTATTTTTGCCTCTGTCTGTCTGTCTACCTGTCTCTTACTCTCTCTTTTATTCTTGTTTCACTAGTAGGAGTAGCTGCGTTGGGGGCCCCATCTTGGTTCCAGATTCTTTGTAGATAGCTGATAGGAGGAAATGTTATTTTCAATGGGAAATTTAAGCATTGTTGATACTCAAAAAAGATATTAATATCTTCTATAACTTCAGGAGATTGTATGCAGACAGGATGTTTGAAAGTTACAGAAACAGAGAGAAACGAGGTTTAAGATGAAGCCTCAATAATATTGGTCCCTAAATATTCTGTCTTCTGTCTCACACCAGGTGGCTTTTCTGATATGAGACAGAATACTTCACATTTTCTTTATCAATATGCTTGGGTTTAGAGAGGGAGAAAGCCACTTGCTCCCAATCCAAATCCAGCCCTATTAATAGTCAAATCAGGACCACGCCTTCTTTTTTTTTTTTTTTGAGGTGAAGATGCAAGATGCAAAGCAGTAAATATTGAAATATTACCCAGTAGTGCATATGTGTATTAGTTGGTCTCATAGTCTGTCATGTACACTCCTTAATCATTAGTCTGTCTTCTACTGCAGGTGAGTAATTAGTCTTAAAAACAGTTGTATCCATTTTCCTGTAAAGACAAAACTGAGACCCTGCCCCAGGTTTGTTAAATGTGTTTTCCTTACCTTGTATCCATTTGTCATATCAGGGGTGAGCAATTACTTCTCCTCCTCAGAAAGGGACTCCTTTACAAAGCAGACTTTTATTAGTTTTGTCGGTACCCATATCTTTTCTTTGCCTGTTGAAACAAAAGTAAAACCTCTACCCCATCAAAGCCCATATCCTGGCTTCCACTCAGAAGTCAACACATCTTTGAAGTAGATGGGTTGATTTAACTCAGAGGATTTCTCTATCACCCAATGTCTCTCAGCAGCTGATGTTCCCTTTTCATCAGTGTTAAGAAAATTTAAAGTCAATAAGGCACTGTGCATTCTCTCCCTGGGTTTTCTCATTTCTTTCTTCTGTTTATAAAGCATCTCTTTCAACATGCGGTGAGATCTCTCCACAACTGCCTGTCCTGTGGGATTGTGTTACCCCATAATATGTTTTATATTATAGTATCCAAAAATTATCTTCATTTTTCGGGAAACATAAGCTGGAGAATTGTAAGTCTTAATCTGAGTGGGAATTCCCATTGTGGCCATGGCTTCCAAAAGGTGAGTTAGTACAGCATCAGCATTTTCAGAACTCAGAGCAGTTGCCCATTGCATTCCAGAGTAAGTATCGATAGTATGATATACATATTTCATCTTTCTGAATTCTGGGAAGTGAAACACATCCATTTGCCAGATCTCATTTCTCTGTGTACCTTTAGGATTACTTCCAGCAGGTAAAGACGGTTGGTTATAGAAAGAGCAAGTGTTGCAATTCCTTACTATTTCATTTGCTTCATTCCAAGTGATGGAAAAACTCTTTTTTAATCCTTTGCTGTTAACATGATGTTTCTCATGAAATTCTGTGGCCTCTAGCACGTTTCCTATCAGCAACCGATCTATTTCATCATTACCCTGCGCTAGAGGGCCTGGGAGACCCGTGTGCGCCTTGATATGTGTTATGTACATAGGATGTATCCTACCTCTGATGATATCCTGTAGTTGTATGAATAGTAAGGTCAATTCTGAATCATCAGGAATGAAGTCAGCAGTTTCAATATGTAAAACAACTCTTTCTGCATATTGAGAGTCAGTAATTACATTGAGAGGCTCTGTGAAATCCAACAACACCATAATAATCGCATATAGTTCTGACTTCTGAACAGAGTTATAAGGGCTCTGAGCCACCTTAATTAAGTCTTCAGACTTGTAGCCAGCCTTTCCTAAATTGTTCGCATCAGTATAAAAGGTGAGGGCTCCAGAAATGGGTTTATCCTGTACCACATGAGGAAAGATCCAATTAGTTTCCTTTATGAATTGAATTCTCTTGTTTTGAGGATATTTATTATTAATCTCTCCTAAAAAGTCACTACAAGCTTTTTGCCAAGGTTCACTGTCTGCCCATAATCGTTCAATTTCTTCATTAGTCAAAGGCACAACAATTTCTGGAGGGTCCTTTCCAGTCAATTGGCAAAGTCTTAATTTACCTTTAAAAATCAAATCAGCAATTTTTTTGATATATGTCTTCATCTTCTTGATAGCCTATGTGGCAGAAATATCCATTCTAATATAATGCTTTCTCTTTGCATTAAGATTCCTGTTGGAGATTGTCTAGAGGGTAAAATAACAAGTATGCAATCCAGGTCTGGATCCACACGATCCACATGTGCTTCTTGAAGTTTCTTTTCCACCAACTCTAATTCTTTCTCAGCCTCATCAGATAATTCTCTTGGACTATTTAAATCCTTGTCACCATCCAAAGTCTTGAACAAATTAACTAGCTCATAGTTTTTTATACCAATCATGGGCCGTATATGAGCATTATCTCCTAGTAACTTTTGAAAATCGTTAAGACTCTTCAATTTATCTCTATTTAATTTTACCTTTTGTGGCCTAATTTTTTGTAAACCTATTTTATATCCTAAATAATTGATAGAATCTCCCCTCTGTACTTTTTCCAGAGCAATTTGTAGTCCCCAATCAGGCAATATTTTCTTTAGTTCTTCAAACAATGTTTCTAATGTCTTTGGGTTTGGATCTGCCAGCAAAATATCATCCATATAATGGTAAATGATAGATTGAGGGAAGCGCTTGCGCAGTATTTCTAGTGGTTGTTGTACAAAATATTGGCATAGGGTGGGACTATTCAACATTCCTTGGGGAAGGACTCTCCATTGGTACCTCTTAGCTGGCCCTGAATTATTAATAGTAGGCACTGTAAAAGCAAATTTCTCTTTGTCCTGTTCCTGTAAAGGTATGGTAAAAAAAAAAAAAACAATCCTTCAAATCAATAACTGCAATAGGCCATCCTTTAGGTAGCAGAGAAGGCAGGGGAATATCAGACTGTAAGGAGCCCATAGGTTGAATCACCTTATTAATTGCTCTTAAATCCGTTACCATCCTCCATTTTCCAGATTTTTTCTTGACAACAAAAACAGGAGAATTCCATGGACTGGTTGATTCTTCGATATGGTGAGCCTGTAACTGCTCCTGTACCAACTGTTCCAAAGCCTGAAGTTTTTCTCTTGTCAAAGGCCATTGTTGAACCCAAATAGGCTTTTCTGTTAACCATTTCAAAGGCAATGCTATGAGTGTCCTTTTAGGTTCTGTGGTTATTGGGCAATTCTTTTGTACAACCTGAATGGCTGGTGAATTTCTTCCATAGTACCTTAGAGCGTCATTTCTGGAAACATAATTGAGTCTCCGGTTGATATCAGAACCAGGAGGGATATTAATCTGGGTATTCCATTGCTTTAGAAGGTCGCGACCCCACAGATTCACTGCTATATCAGCCATATAGCCATATATTCAACCATCCTTTCTGACCTTCTGGTCCTATGCATTCAAGCCATCTCACACTCTGTTTTACTTGCGATATTGTTCCAATACCCAGAAACTGGATATCTACTGCCTGTAAAGGCCATCTGGGGTGCCATGATTGTGGGGTTATGATCGAAACATCAGCCCCCATGTTGACTAAACCCTGGATATAAATATTATCTATCCGTACCCCCAATTTTGGTCTTTGTTCATTTATTGAAGTCTGCCAGAATATTCGTTTTGTGATACTTTTTGGAATTTCTGAGTTTTCTTTTGAATTTATGTTATTATCTAATATCATGTGGTTTTCTAGATCAGGTTTTGGATGCTCTATTCGTCCTGAGTGTGCTGGTCTTCTCCTATGACCGGATATGATCTCACCATCCTTGAATTTGTTGTCTGATTTTTGGGGGCTTCCCGGGAGAAGCCCTGAAAGGCGTTTCCCGATGGTAGAGGGTTGCCTTCTTTATGCTGGTAGATCTACATTCATTGGTCCAATGCCGTCCCTTGCCACACCTTCTGCATAATCCAGAAGGCAATGGCCTTCTGTTCGAATTAAACCTAGATCGGTTATTTTTTCCAAGAGTACCTTGTGTACAGTTCCGTCTTATATGGCCTTGTTTACCACAGTTGAAACAAGTGATGTCTTGGTTCCTCACCCTAACATTAGCAACAGCTTGGCCTATCCAATTCTCCTAGTTGCCATGGAGACATTCAGCATTTATTACATATTGAATCCATTCTTCTATCTGTGCAGCTCTGATCATTAAAGGCATAAGTATTCTTCTACATTCTGTATTAGCATGATCAAAGGCCAGAGAAAGTATTAATTGCTTCCTAACTTCTGGATCTGATATTGCTCTATGAACAGCTGTGGTGAGCCTCTGTATAAAGTTGGTATAAGGCTCTTTTAAGCCTTGTTTGACCTTAGTATAATGCTCGATTTTTTGACCTGGGTCCAAAATCTTTTCCCAAGCATTCAGTGCAGCAGTACGGCATAGCAATAAAGTATGCTCATCATAAGTAGATTGAGTCCTCACATCAGCAAACATGCCTTCACCAAGGATTTGGTCCTGAGAAGCAAAGAAACCCTTAATTTTTCCTTGTTGTTCCAAGGTCTTGGCCTCCTCTCTAAACCAGCCTCTCCACTGTAAATTCTGACTTTGGTCCAAGACAGCAGCTGTTAGCTGCATCCAATCAGTTGGTAGAATCCGGTTTTTGCTGACCATGAATTTAGAAGCTGATTTACATAAGTAGAGTGTATACCGTGCATTGATATTGCCTCTTTAAAATCCTTGATGTCTCTCATATGTACTGGCTCATAGCTATACTCTACATATTCTGAGGATCCCCCAGGTGTTATCTTTGTCTGAATAGCAGCTGGGAACAATAGTGGTGCGGAAGGGGGTAGCCCTGTTATGTTTACCACTTTGGGTAGAGTATCTCCAGTACCATAATATCCCATTGGGGGTTGACCTGAACTGTTCTGAGCATAAGATGCATCACTACCCTTTTCCAGTATTGCAATGCGATACTCCCATTCTTGAATTTTGGATATTACAGGTTCCCATTCCTGGATTTTGGATACTACAGGTTCCCATTCCTGGATTTTGGATACTACTGGTTTCCATTTTTGATGTTTAGATACTATTGATTTTTCTAGAGCTTGAGTGTCCTGATGAAGCAGTCCTTCCAAAGACCTCACTGAGTCAGCAATTTTTCCATCCCCATCGTTAACATAATTAATGATTTTCTTGTTCTCATTATTAATGTAGTCAACAAGTTTCTTGTTTTCATAATTGACATAGAGCCTATATTTCTCTTGTACAGTGTTATCCTTATCTACAGAGGAAGCCTTATCTGAAAGCTTGTTGTAACCAATTTCCAGAGTATCCATCCTTTTTGCCATTTTAGTTCTTGACAGTTCCACATCACAGACCTTGGACAGTAACTGTCGATTTACATTTTGCTCCTGTTTAACCTCATCTGCCACTGTAGAGTTCCATAGTTCCATAATACATAATCTGGACAATAATTGTTGGTTTCCATTTGACAACTCTGTCATCATCCTCTTATTTTGAAAAATAAAATAGAGAAATAAGCCAGAAAATAGTAGGACTGGGGTATTGAATCCTTTAAGATATTCATTTAAAAATTTATCAACCACCATGGCAAAATATGACCTAAACTCTTCAAAAGAATAATAGTCAGCCATTGGGTCAATTCAGATGTAATTATGCTGTTTAGTACACAGGTGTCACATTCAATTTCCTACCCACTGTATGGTAGATGCAGAGACTCTCAGCAGCAGGAAGCTGCAGGCTGAAAACCGAGTGCTGCAGTGGGCTGAAAGCAGAGCCAGGTGCTGTGGTAGGCCAGCGAGTTGAAAACTGTGCCTGTGCACTGAACTGAAGTTTCGCATCTGCACACTGATCTGAAGTCTCACGTCTGCACACTGAGCTGATCTTGCATCTTGCGCTGAAATCTTGCGCCCAGGCAATGAGCCGAAAACCCCCGCCTACACACTGGACCAGCAGGCTGGAAACCGCGCCCGGCTAGCAAGAGGGAGCTTTAAGCCCAAGTGAACAGTCTGTATGTCCCCTGGCTTCTTACAGTTTAGGGCACAGGGCCGAGGACGTTGGGCGCCAGATGTAGACGGAGTTTTACTTTCAAGGCACCAGTCCAAAATTCATATTTATTAGAATATAAATTAACACTCACAATATTAGTAACAGCTTATGGTGGCACCTGAACAAGGACTGGCGTATCCAAGCGATGGACGAGCAATGGAAGCGTGATGGAAGCACGATGGATTCCAATTCTGTCTGTCCAGCAGCCAGCAGCCAGGAACCAGGAAGAGAGCTCCTCTTGTCCCAGCAGCCACTTATCAATGAGGTTGGCCACACCCCCTCCAGTTTGGCCACACCCCCTCCAGGGCCCTGGAAGTGTCTTATGACCTTATCAGCTGACACCTTAATCCCGCCACAAGGGGATATGTAGGGAAATGTGCTGTTTCATGGTAAATAATTGTGCTACCCCCTGGTTTAATAAAAAGAGCAGATTGGCCAAAGGAAGGCAGGACATATGGGCAGGACTACCAGATTAGAAAAGTGTGAGAGCAGAATGCCAGGCAGGGCACCAGAGAGAAGCTGCAGGACGCAGATAAACTTGCAGCTTTAAAGAAAGGTACTGACCCGCATGGCTGAACAAGAGACATGGGATAGCTTGAGGGTAGAGAGTTAACAAGCTATATGCATGGGCCTAAGGCTGATCAGCCTAAAATTATTGGAAGCATCTGTGGGACTGTGGGTCTGCAGGTCTGTGGGTCTGTGGGCCCAAAAGTGAGGGTCAGAAACCTCATACTACAGAGAGAGTGGAGAGAGAGAGGGGAGAGAGAGGAGAGAGAGGAGAGAGAGGGTAGAGAAAGAGGGAGGATAGAGAGGGGAGAGAGATGAGTGAGAGAGGATAGAGAGACAAGAGAGAGAGGAGTGAGAGAGGAGAGAGAGAGGAGAGAGAGGAGAGAGAGTGGAGAGAGAGGGGAGAGAGAGGGGAGAGAGAGGAGAGAGAGAGGAGAGAGAAGAGAGAGTGAGGAGATATAAAGGAGTGAGAGGAGAGAGAGGGGGGAGAGAGTGAGGAGAGAGAGACAAGAGAGAGGAGAGAGAAAAGAGAGAGAGAGAGGAGAAAGAGACTAGAGAGAGAGGAGAGAGAGTAGAGAGAGAGTTGAGAGAGGGGAGATAGAGGGAAGAGAGAGGATAGAGAGAGTAGAGAGAGGAGAGACAGATAGGATAAAGAGGAGAGAGAGAGGAGAGAGAGAGTGGAGAGAGAGGAGAGAGATAGAAGAGAGAGGAAAGAGAAAAGAGAGTGAGAGGAGAAAGAGACTAGAGAGAGAGGAGAGAGAGTAGAGAGAGAGTTGAGAGAGGGGAGATAGAGGGGGGAGAGAGGATAGAGAGAGGAGAGAGAGGAGAGACAGATAGGAGAAAGAGAGGAGAGAGAGAGGAGAGAGGGAGGAGAGAGAGAGGAGAGAGAGGGGAGAGAGAGGGGAGAGAGAGGGGAGAGAGTGGAGAGAGAGAGGAGAGAGAGAGGAGAGAGAGAAAAGAGAGAGGAGAAAGAGACTAGAGAGAGAAGGGAGAGTTGAGAGACAGAAGAGAGAGGGGAGAAAGAGGAGAGAGCAGGTTGAGTAAGTAGAGAGAGAGGAGAGAGGAGAGAGAGGGAAGAGAGAGTAGAGAGAGGAGAGAGTGAGGAGAGAAAGAGAATCCCAGCACATTAAGGTGGGGTCAGAAACATAAAGAAATAGAATCTGGGTGGCCTCAATCATCCTAGGCAAACAAAGATGTGGTTAAAAACAAAACAATTTAAGAAATAAAAATACAGTAAAGACAGTTTTGTAAAAAGTCTAAGTGGTTTAGATTGTGTTGAAAATATATATACATAATCTTAGAAAAAGAAAAATAAATGTATAGAAACCCTTTAAAAAGGAAAAGAGAAAAATAATTTTATTTCTGGATAAAAAACATAAAGTTTGATAGAAGAAGACCACCTAAAATATCTCCAATGAAAATAGACATCCAGATGATTCAACATTTCAGAGCTCCTCTGTTGAAGTTTCCAGAGCTTTGTATCCAGAACAATTTCAAGAAGACTGGCTGTGATAACCCAGCCTTACAGACTACTTCACAAAAGACTTGTCCATAATCCTATATTTTCTTTGGATTCCCATGAGATTGTGAGAGTCCTCATTCAGCAGGAAGTAGGCTAGAGAAGGACTTCTACATTCCCACAACATGGATTATGCATGTTTGTCTTTATTTATAGTGTTGTTTATCAGTTGTTATAGATAAGGGGGGAAAGAATATTAGATTTAGAGATCTTTTTGTTTTAAAAGGAGAAAAGGGGATATATAGGGAAATGTGATGTTTCACGGTAAATAATTTTGCTACCCACTGGTTTAATAAAAAGAGCTGATTGGCCAAAGGATTGCAGGACATATGGGTGGGACTACCAGACTAGAAAAGTGTGAGAGCAGAATGCCAGGCAGGGCACCAGAGAGAGGCTACAGGATGCAGAGGACAAACTTGCAGCTTTAAAGAAAGGTACCACCCTGCATGGCTGAACAAGAGACATGGGATAGCTGAAGGGTAGAGAGTTAGCAAGCTATATTAGTGGGCCTAAGGCTGATCAGCTTAAATTTATTGGAAGCATCTGTGGGACTGTGGGTCTGCAGGTCTGTGGGTCTGCTGGTCTGTGGGTCTGTGGGCCCGAAAGTCAGGGCCAGATACCTCATACTACAGAGACAGGGGAGAGAGAGAGGGGAGAGAGAGGAGAGAGAGGAGAGAGACAGGAGAGAGAGAGAAGAGAGATAGAGGGTGGGGAAAAAGAGGAGAGAGTGAGGAGAGAGAGGAGAGAGAAAGGGGAGAGAGAGAGTAGAGATAGAGGAGAGGTAGAGAAGAGAGAGAGAAGAGAGAGGAAAGGGAGAGAGAGGAGAGAAAGGAGTGAGAGAGGTGAGAGAGAGAGAGAGAGGAGAGAGAGAGAATCCCAGCACATTAAGGTGTGGTCAGAAACATAAAGAAATAGAATCTGGTTGGAGTCAATCACCCTATGCAAGCAAATGTGTGGTTAAAGACAAAAAAATTTAAGAAATAAATATACAGTAAAACAGTTTTTGTAAAAAGTCTAAGTGGTTTAGAGTGTGTTGAAAATATAGATACATAATCTTAGAAAAAGTAAAATAAAGGTAAAGAAATCCTTTAAAAAGAAACAGAGAAAAATAAATAAATAAATAAATAAATAAATAAATATATAAAATAAATATATAAATAAATAAGATATGTAAAAATGGATGATACAAAAAATGTCTGGATTCTGTCCCTTATTGTCTTATCTTTAAGCTTCTTGACTGAAAATGACTTAGTAAATGCTGCTAAGACACAGTTGACTATAAATGCTGTTGGATTAATTCAAGGTATATATTTTGTAAATGAGTTTACATGAAAATTGAAATGCAAAGATACGCTACTTTGGAGAAGAGGTTTTTCTTTTATTTTCACAGAAAATGAGAAGCTGTGGATTTATTTCTGGATAAAGAACATAAAGTTTGATAGAAGAAGACCACCTGAAATATCTCTAATGAAAATAGTTATCCAGATGATTCAACATTTCAGAGCTCCTCTGTTGAAGTTTCCAGAGCTTTGTATCCAGAACAATTTCAAGAAGACTGGCTGTGATAACCCAGCCTTACAGATGACTTCACTAAAGACTTGTCCATAGTCCTAATTTTTTTTTGGGATTCCCATGAGATTGTGGGCATCCTCATTCAGCAGGAAGTAGCCTAGAGAAGGACTTCTACATTCCCACAACATGGATTATGGATGTTTGTGTTTATTTACAGTGTTGTTTATCAGTTGTTATAGATAAGGGGGGAAAGAATATTAGATTTAGAGTTCTTTTTTTTTAATGAGAAAAGGGGATATGTCGGGGAGAGAGAGTGGAGAGAGAGGAGAGATAGGGGAGAGAGAAGAGAGAGAGGAGAGAGAAACGAGAGAGGAGAGTGAAGAGAGAGAGGAGAGAGAGGGGAGAGAGAGGAGAGAGAGAGGAGAGAGAGGAGAGAGAGGGGAGAGAGAGGAGAGAGGGGAGAGAGGAGAGAGAGGAGAGAGAGGAGAGAGAGGAAAGAGAGAGGAGAGAGAGGAAAGAGAGAGGAGAGAGAGGAAAGAGAGAGGAGAGAGAGGAAAGAGAGAGGAGAGAGAGGGGAGAGGGAGGAGAGAGAGGGGAGACAGAGGAGAGAGAGGAGAGAGAGCGGAGAGAGAGTGGAGAGAGAGGGGAGAGAGGAGAGAGAGGAGAGAGAGAAAGAGGAGAGAGAGGAGATAGAGGACAGAGAGAGGAGAGAGAGAGGAGAGAGGAGAGAGAGAGGAGATTGAGGGCAGAGAGTAAAGAGAGAGAAGAGAGTGAGGGGTAGAGGAGAGAGAGGAGTGAGAGAGAGAGAAGCCACAGTTATGTGTTCTCTGTTATGTACTACCCCATTGATTCATGATGTGGCCACAAGTTCAAAACAAAGTTCAACTGATCTTAGGCATAAGGTAAAACTTTGGTGCTAAAGGGGTGGGGTGAGGGAGATGCCATGAGGGAAAATCATAGCCAGGATTCAAAATAAATAAACAAATTTACTTTCAAATTTTGATTATATCAGGTGTCTTGTCAAATATAGTCAAAGCCTGAAAATCTATACTAATTCATATGAAATTTAATGTGTTGGCCACTTAGGATTTCCATCCAAATGTTCACAGTGTTCAAGAGTTCTAACTGAGCTTCCTTCTAGTTCAGCAATTGATGATCCATGCATTTATATTGAAACATGTGTTCTAGTGGTGATCCATTGTCTGGTGCTCATATCAACCTGGAAGATTTTGAAATTCTGACCAAACACACTACATTTTCTTTATGTCTCCCCCCTTTGTGTGTGTGTGTGTGTGTGTGTGTGTGTGTGTGTGTGTGTTTGTGTTTGTGTGCAGGTGCATGTGCATTCAAGTTTACATGCAAGTGGGTGTAGGTGAGTACATAGGTCAAAAGTTGATGAGTTGATTTTTAGGGGCTTCCTGCATCACTGTCTACCTGTTTTTTTAAAGATGAAGACTCTCCATGGGCATGGAGCACAGCAATTTCATTGGGCACATGAGCACCATTGTCTACTTGTTTCTCCTTCCCCAATGAGATTGTAGTTACCATTCCCAGAGATCTGGGAACTCAAGTATTCAGGCTTTTATAGTGAGCATTTTTAAACTACAAAAAGGGGAAGAATTGGCACATCTCAAAAAAACAATAAAAAATACTTTCTTTAAATTTTAAAAAATTAAAATTTAGAAAAAGAAAATTTTCTTATAGCTTGTGTAGTGCTGGGGCTGTTTTTAATGCTAAACTCATCCAATCATGTGTGTAAATGTGATTGAATGTGATTGCCCTTGGAATAGGATGAAGAGCTGGGAGGAGCAGTGAAGGAAGAAACTCCAGTAAATGTGTATTGTGTGATGGGGGAAAAAAAAAACAAACTATTGTCAATAAAAGTAAATCAAGATGCTCCAATCTCATGTGTTGGTTTGTCCAATATTAAAAGGAAAACTTTAGCCTCCTTTTTTGTTAATGCCTGTGAACTTCTTTATTAGCTGATACCGTAGGAATTCTCTTGCCTGATGCAAATACATTAAGCCTGCAATTTCTATCCCTTAGAAGTGATAGCAAATAAATTTCATATTAACAGCTCCAGAATAATAAAAGAGACTGAGATAGTTGTACAGAGAATATGGAATTGATGGACTGAAAATCTAGGCTACAGGCTGAACAAAAGCAAGATAGAACAAACCTAGTTATATATCCCTTTACCTCTTAAGCTGATGGTTGTCACCTGAAAATACGTAGTTTATTATTTTTTTTTTTAGAAGACAGCCCTTTTTAGGTTTCAAATTTTCTTTAAGATGCTTTTATTTAGTAGATTAAATATATGTGAGTGAGCATTGGAGTTTAAGATGTGCTTGGTGATCACACAACTGATAAAGTTTACTATGAGAAATGCTCCTCTAAGCTCCAGGAAGTGCATATGTGTATAAATCAATTTAAAGATAAAAACAAGCTTATCTGTTGTTCCTAAATGTTAAAGGAAATATAAAATATATATTGCCACATGTGATTAAATTTTTAGATCATTTTTATAAGAATGTAAAGCCTCCAGTAAGAAAATGATTCCATTTTTTTGGATGCTGCCAAGAAATTTATCAAATTATGAAAGCAAGTATGTGTTATCTGAATGATAAATAACATGTCAATGACACTGCATATTTTAAAGTTAGGGCAATGATACTGTCTTGAAGTCTACCAAAGAAATTTGTGTTTATAAAAGTGTACCTTCCTTTTACAGTCTCCTCTTTATATAGCATTTCCTTTTGTACTTGGTATAAGACTGTACATATAATTGAAATATTTATAGGCTAGGAAAATGTTTTATGAAGAAGAGGGAGATGATGGATGCTTCTGTAAAAAATGAATTGTTTGTATTAAAAAGTGACAAATTTTATAACCATGAATAATGGTGATCTCTTACCAGCTATAAAGCAGTTAGCAATGTATGAAGATTTGAAGATAGAGATTCATCACACTTTATTGCATTTTAACAAGCTGTAGGCTTATTCTTAATTTTATTCATATATGTCCTTTTCATATTTCTATTATAATATAAATATAGTTAGGCATACTTAAAAATACACTAAATTATTAACTTTCATTGTTTTCTATTCTTCACTGGTCTTGATATTCAAATTATCTGTCTACATGGAAAGATATTATCATTATACAATATAATATAAAAAGCCAGCATTGTATATTATCCTCAGAATATTAAAATTTAATAATAATAATTTACTCATCTGTATAGAAATTTCAACCAGTTGAAATACATGCTATTTCTCAAAGAAGAGGAAGATTTTTCACTGCGAGTTTACACTTCCCAGAACTACATAGAGGAACCAAAAAAAACATGTACCAAAAATGTTTTTCTGTGGAAATTGCTATTACATTCATTATTTTTATTCAATGTATATCTTTTTATCTTTTCATATTATAATGTAATCACGTTATTGCCCATCACTTTCCTCCATCTAAACTCTCCCATGTAATACTCCTTGCTCTCTTTTAAATTTATGGTCTCTGTTTTCATTAATTGTTATTATATGCATATATATATATATATATATATTCCTGTGTATAACCTGAAAAGTCTATATATTACTTGTTTGTTTCTATTCGTTTTTATCATCACTTCAAACTTATTTATTTTGAAGAATCTCATTAAGTTTTCTATTTCCTTGACTTAATTTTGTTAGATAATATATAGCAGAAGTCCCTCAATTCAAAATTCAGGAGATTACATGACCCATCCCTGGGAGAAGACTTTGTGGTAAGGATGTTGTACTGAATTTTTGAGTTTGGATTCTAATGTAAGTGGTTGAAAATTTGATACCATAAAATTCAGCCTAATGGTTTTGTACATAAAGCCTACCAATGTTCTCTAAATAACTTCAGGATTCCTTTAATGTAAAGATATAATAAAGAACATCAAAGTGAGATCCTCAGAAGACAGGTAGAAGACCTATATTCCAGAATAGAACTTCAGTTATTCCTCAGGTAAAATTCTATGCATTTTACAATTAAAACCCTAAAAATTTTAGGAAAACAATTTTACTATAATTAATTATTAAAATATTTGTAGTTGCTAAAGTATAAAACTTTTAACCAGGTCTTATGTAGCTGTGGCTGGCCTCAGAATTATTATGCAGCAGAGGATGACCTTGAATTTCTTATTCTCCTGTCTCCATTTGCAGGATTATTGGGAGGTGCTGTGGTTGCTGGTGTATGGTCCTATGTTGGTTTATGAAATACTGCATATCAAACTCACGTGTATAGACTCAGGGAAAGATTCTATCAACAGTTCTATATCTGATCCCAGAATAGTTTAAACATATTTATTTTTATTTTATATGTAAGTGTGTCTGTGTGTGTGTGTGTGTGAGAGAGAGAGAGAGAGAGAGAGAGAGAGAGAGAGAGAGAGAGAGAGAGAGAGAGAGAGAGAGAGAGAGAGAGAGAGAGAGAGAGAATAAATCACATGCATATCCAGTGGTCATGAAAACCAGAACAGGATTCCTATCCCCTGGAACTGGAGTTTCAGATGATTGTGAACCATCATATGGGTGCTAGGAAACAAATATAGATTCTTGGTGTAAGAGCAGCAATTGTTCTTCACTGCTGAGCTATCTTCCAGTCTCCCATAATTGATTTTAAAGTAGTATTATAAATTCTTAAAAAGTGGATGTAACAGATATCACCACAGTTGTCAAATAAAAGTTAACTCGCCAGTTAACCAATTTAAGGTCAGCATACTACTTAGGTGTGAAAAGTTTTAATATAGTATGTTACACATATATGTTCACTTAGCATACATATATGTGTTATTAATTAATATTTAATGCCTCTTTCTTAGGAACATGTTCAGAAGACATTAAAAAAGAATTCATGACCATAGTATTGGAACACTCAAGATCTCTATCATATTTCACCTAAACATCTAAACACAAATGGACCATTTTGACTAAATCTTTTGACATATAACCAATTACACTGTGCATGATAACAACAATATAATTCACATTTCTCTCGTTCCTTTAACATGTAAGCTATAAATATAAATGAATCCCATCTTTTCTTCCCAATGATTTCTAAGTTTGGTAGAATTTGATTGCAATGATTTGTGACCTTTTTAAGGCATCAGTGTGACTGGGGTTAGTGCAGTGAATCACTCTGTCTCTGTCTCTGTCTCTGTCTTTTTTTGTCTGTCTGTCTGTCTGTCTGTCTGTCTGCTTGCGTGTCTGCCTGCCTGTTTGCTTCTCTCTGTGTGTCTCTTCCTTTCTCCCTCCCTTTCTGAGTGGTGCAGGTCTACACTAATGGAGTTTAAAATTGTGTGGTTCATGTGACAATGAATTCCAGATTATTCGCTATCTTCTTTTCTATCAGATTCTGTGCATCTGTATTTGCATTGAAGTCTTTGATCCATTTGGAGCTGAAATTTTTGCAGAGTGATAAGTGTTAAACATTTATATATATATATATAAATATTTATATAAATATATATATATAAATATCATATCATATATATGCAGACACCCAGTTAACAAGCACCATTTGGTGAAAATGCTGTCTTTTCCCTAGGTTATACTTCTGTCTTCTTTGTTTTACAAAGAAGAAACAGGTGTTCACACACACACATACACACACACAGATAATCTGAGACTTCAATTGAATTTCATTGATAGGTGTGTCTGACGTCTGACTTAAGGGTGAAACCATACAGCTTTTACAACAATATCTCTGTGGTCCAATTTTAAATTTAAAAAATGGGATAGCTCCATCAGTTCTCATATTTGGGATTAATTTGTCTTACTGATTTTTTTGCTTCTTTGTTTTTGGTTTGGTTCAGTTTGTATTATCTTGTCTTGTTTTTGTGTACATATGTTTAAAGTTGAAGATTATTGTTCCAATTTTTATGAAGTTTATGATGCAGTATTGATGGTGATTACATACAGTGTGTACATGGCTTTGGGTGTGATGGCTGTTTTCATTCTAATAATCTTACCAGTCGCTAAACATTGAATATCCTCATTTTTTTCCTTAGATGTCTTACATTTATTTTCTACACTTCTTTATCTTGATTGGCTAAATTTGTCATAAGATATTTTATTTTGAAAGTATTTTAATAGATGCTGTCTTCTTGATTTCTTTTTGCAGCATCTCAGTTGTGTGCGTGAAGTCTACCGACTTGTTTGCTAACTTTATATCCCTGTGCTTTGCTGACAGTGTTCATCACCTACAGAATTTACCTGGTGGACCTTTTAGGATCTTTTACACATAAAATTATGTCATATGTAAATACAGATAATTTGACTTCTCCCTTTTATCTCTGTATCCCTTTGATATCTTATTACTTATTACTTAGCTAAGAGTTCAAGTATTATAAAATCTACAACGATAAATGCGTATCTTTGCCATATTCCTGATTTTAGTGAACATTCTTTAAGTTTATTTTATTTAGCTTGACGCTGGCTCTGAGCTTGGTTCTAATTCTATTTTATATTTTCCAACATCTAATTTGACAAAATTAAATGCTGCACACTTATATTTAAACTTTAATTTAGTTTGGTAACTTACAATGTTTATTAATCACCTACATATATAGCATGTAGTTGCTTTCTATATATTTAACTTATAGTCTTTGTCTTGAGCTTAAAAGACTATAGCAAAATTTGTGTGAATACAGTTTTAAAACCTATAGCTCAGAACTTAAAGCAAACTTCTCAAATAAATAAGAAAGAAAATATATAATACATCCAAAAATTATAATTCTCATTCCAAGACTATCATTGGCTGGAAAGATTGCTTTTGGCAATTAATTAACTCAATCACTGGAGATGTATTGTTTAATCTGTTTCACAAAATAGCTGAAGACAAAGCCAAATCAAATAAAACCTTACAGCCATTCTTTGACTGTATCAACTTGGGCCTGAGAACCATGTAAAATAAGATTAATTGTTGAACAGTTGGTATGTAGTTCATTATTTTTTAAACAAATATTGTAATTGAATTGAGGTAAAAGAAGAGTAAAATAAAACATTGGTGATTTGGATAGTTTTAAGATAAAGGTTATCAACTCTCTTGCATGTTAGACAGACATGTGTTTGGCAGGCACCTTGAATTTTTGCCCAGGTCCTATTACAACTCTCCTTATCTGCATTCCATACAGAGAAATAGGCAGGAAAGCCAAATCCCAGTCTACTGAGGCAGGAATACATGCATTGTGCATCTGATACTGTTCATTTTTTCCACTGAACACATTTCTGGCATTTTACCAGTTCACAGGAACAAAAAGATTTCTTTTCAGTGGTAAAATTAATTTTCAGTAAAATTGAATTGCTCCACCATTAGATTAGTCTTTGTTAAGATGAATAGCAAATATAAATTTTAAAAATGGGGTATTAGGAGGAAAGGAAGCAACCCTTTTTTTAAAGGTATAATACGTATTTCTGCAGCAACTTTATTTATTAAAGTTTGTGAGTGAGATAATTTTGACTAATTTCAAGAAATTAGGAAAAATAAAGACAATATATATTTAAAATATTTCCAAGAAATTGGCTCAGAAGTAACTATGGTTTTACATGTTAACTACTAAGTGTTCAAGCATCTTTTCTCTTCATATGTAACATATAAATATGTAAATATATGTAGTATGTTGCTAAATAAAATAAAAATATTAGTATTGATTAAATTTCTCAGAAAATTGGCTAGAAAGCTATTATTTTATCATAATAAGAAGTTAGACTAGTTACTGGTAAAAGTAAGTTATGATTGTTATGTGTTTTTGGTGATCGAAAAAAATATAGATTTTGAAATTGTTTTGTGTGAAGGAAATGCAGAGAAAATTGTTATTAATGGTACTAGTTCATCATCGTTGTTATAGTAATAGTGACAGCATTATTGATGAGTATAACTACTATATTGTGAGTATAACTACTCACAAGGTTTTTCTAATATATGCATTAATAGGTACAAAATTCTTAGACTGATAGAGAATGTAACACACATTTAAAGATCTGTAAGCAGAGAACTAGGGTATAATATAACTTCTCCGATAGCAAAGATGGGGACAAAAGAGAAAGTCTATACATTACTAGTAAATACAAATTTTATATTAAAACACACACACACACAAACACACAATATACCTCATATTGCTTTTATTACAATGAACTAATATTTTTGCTTGTTTTCATAACCTCAAGACCAGCATAATGTCTTCAGTGATTCTCCTGGATTAAAGTTTAACTCATAATAAGCAATATTTTAAGATCTTAGACATAATTTTTTTATACAAAAACATACATAATGACTAGATTACTTCATTTTCTAGAAAAGTGATGATTTAAAAAATCTTTTTGTCATTCCACTAACATAGAACCATTTAGATAAGTCATTGAATGCTAATAAAGTTCTTTAATTATCACTAAGTAAAATATTTACAAAAATAATTTAACATGCTATGTAGTTTTGTATTTGAATATAAAACCTTCAATACAATTATTTTAAAACAAGAAATAAAAGTTGTTCTTCATACATTATTTACTTTTTAATAAGTAACATATATATGACTATTTTTTGATGAAATAGTTTTAAATAGTTTGAAAATTATTTCTCCCAATGTACAATTGTAAGTAAGCATAAACCACCCAGGGTAACACTACATATTCTTTCATTCATTTATTCATTCATTTTCTTGAACAGAGTTAGTAACTTACTTACTGAATACTACTGAACAGGATAATCATCTGGACAATTTCTTTTAAGCAAATGAATGTTTACTTTTAAAATTAGAGTTTTTTAACTTTAAATATAATTATAGTTTTTGGGAACCACACATTGACAAATAAGTTTATACACAGATGTTTAAAATTCATTAAACATATTGGATCATAGTTAAACACAAATATTGTAGATAGATATACAAATTTAAATGATGTATTTTGACAATTTATTAGCATAACTCACAAATATGATGTACGAAATGTAAAAGTCAAAGTGAAGTTACAGGCTAATTCTAGAAAAAAAAGTATAATTAAGTTGTGATGGCTGTGGGTGAAAAGATTTTATATCTGTTCATCTGAATGGCTTCCTAGAGGACCCAAATCTATAACACAAAATGAACTCAAGGGCATTTGACCCACAACCATGTATACAAATTTGAACTTATGCTGTTGTATTAATCAGTCTAGAAAAGGGTTACAGTGTCATAATAGCTAATGCATTCCTCCTCAGTTTAGCTTTTGAAATGTTCCTTTTGCCTTAACATCTTTGTGTTGCACAATTTACTAAACCATGAATATTTCCCCCACATTGTTTTCTGGCAATATGAAATGTCTCTTCTTATTTTTAGAAAATTTATTTCTTGTTTTTAACAGTTTTACATTGATAATTATATAAGTATAGGACAATTACAATCTTACCACAGCATTAGGTAAAAATACTTATTAACCATTTATAATTATAGACACTCAGAAAATAATTAGTTCAGGCATAATCACCTCAAGGCAATATATAATATATATTGTCTCCACAGTATAACAACAAAGTTACTCTTATGCTAAGGGACAGTGACATTAGATATGTAGCTCTAAGAATGTGCTTTACTCAGTTTAGTATGGGTTTGTTTTGAGGAATCATATCAATCGCCACATTGCCACTTTTGCTGTTTTCCTTTTCCCATTAGGACAGTATTCATTTCTTTTTTGTCAGGACATCCTACTGTGTCTAGGTCATTATTTAGACATGACAAAAGTATAAAAATTATTAGCATGTTGGGCTTGGATTACTGTACTTTGCTTTGGCCATTAAGAATGGTTTGTTGATGCTAATGTATGGCATCCTGGGGTGAATTCTATATACCCTTCTTCTTTGACTTTCTCTTTTGTAACATTTCACATGTGGTGCTCCCGTGATTAATATTTTATGCTGGCTTTCTTATGTACAGCATGATGCAGTGAGTTCAATTCAATCTCCAGTACCTCTGCTGCCACAGAAAGGTAACTAATAGCTTGAGCTAAGCATCGTGTGGCTCTGGGAGGTCTCCTGTGAGAAAGAAACAGACAATCTCTTGTCACATCATAAATTTATAAGGAGTTAATTAAAGGCATCCTTTTGCATTTCAAGCACATGCAGGGTCCCATATCACAAGAAATGATTCCCATTTAATTACCAAAGGCTTGTAAAAATTTGCAGCTCAAAGTGTATTCTAATGTCAAGCAGAATATCAGTACAAACGTAAAACTGTTTCTGGAATATATCCAAAGATTATAAAGTTGCACAGAACTATGTGCATGCATGTTTTGAATATTAATTATCTGTGGAGAGAGTCATATGATTTAATTTTTAAGTCTGAAACTATCACAAGAATTTATAAATTTTTGTTATGAACTAAAACTGAATGTTGATTTATTGTACTTTGCAGGTTGAATACTTATTAACTGTTTCTTGTCTCTTTCCACATGATGTTCTAAACAAATCCATTCTATATATTATTCTGCTAGTGAGTTGTTGCCTAATTTTAAAGAACTCATAAAAATCCATATTAGAAACACTTTGGTTCGATGTCAACACTTTAGTTGAAGATGTACAAATTCTGAATGGAAGAAACATGATAAAAACCATATTCTAACATGGGAAATGGAGGAACAAATTTTAGAAATAAACTTAGATTAATTGAGAAGAAATTTTCCCTAAAGGCTTATTTAATTATTTCTGTTAGATGACTTACTTGGTCAATGTAAAATGGACAATCCAGCTTTGTGTTCTTTTCTCAAGCCCTAGAACTGTCTGTGTAGATCTCAGTTGATTATAATTCTTCTAATGAAAAACGCAAGCGGTTATATGACTTAAAACATTTTCAGCGACTTACAATTGATTATTCTATAGCATTTTTGTGAAACTTTTTTAGTAAATATAATTTAGGGTAGAACAAAAGGAATTTTTTTTCCTACAGTTACTGTACTTTGATTATTTATTTTGTCATGGATGGTGACAAAATATAAACTTTAGAAAACATATATTTTCTTATATAAAAGAATTCTCAGAGGTTATTCAAAAGTGTTAAAGGCAGCAAAAGTCTACTTAAAAAGCTAAGTAAATTTCTATTACTGTGTTTGGTTTCTTCTCTGTTTTAAGGGGTTTTTTTGTGCAGTACAACATATAGGTAGCTTTATCACCATCTGAACTGCTGTATTCAACATGGTTGGGAGTTTGCTAGATTGGTCAGATGAGAATGGAGCGAACATGATAAAAGGTAAAATTACTGAATTAGGGCTTTGCACACTAATTTTAAATCCTTTGCAATTTTGCCTAAGGCTTTCCTTAATCACATTCATTTACCAAGAACTATTCCTTCCCGCTATCTATTTTGCTAATTGAGTTTGCATCTGGTATATATAGCCATTAGAACCCACAGTTAGAGAAAATTGAACAAATAACAGATACCATAATGTGTACCCATGCATCTTAAACACCTGCACGTTGTAACATTATTATGACACCTGAGTATTAGTTTGACAAGAGGAAAATTTAGTTACTTTTCAAAGTTGTAGACATCATGAAGCCTATATACTAGATTCACAATTAGCCGTATTTACATGCATCAAAATATCCAGTGAGTGCACATTATGTACCATACACAATGTTATAGTGTGTGTGTATGAATAGAAATGCTTAATACAAATACTGTTTCATATTTCTGAATGGGGAATATTATGGTACATGTCATAAAATATCCTGCTGATGAGACACACTTTAAGCACAAAATTTATACATATTTTAATAACTCTTACATGTAGTCTGAAGGTGATTTTATAAAACATTTGCTGTGTCTGCTCAATTTTGCCTCCTGTGACTGTGAGCTGTCATATGCTCTCTGTAGTGGAAAATTTCACTTTTGGTGTCAAGTCAGAATTTAAATTTTTTTAGGTTTTGGAGCATTTTGAATTTCATATTTCTAGATGAGAGAAAGTCAGTCTTAATTTTAAGAAATATTCTCTGGATTTTTATGAAGAAACAGATGCTAAGAGTCATATGAACATTTGCCAAATAAGTGACAGCTAATTAAAAAGGAATAAAATTTAAATTCCTTTGAGACTCCAAACCACATTTTAATAGTGTTTCAAAGAATTAATTTTCTAATGAACACAATTTTTCCAGAAATTTTAAAAATCTCATTATTTCTAGTTTACATGCAGTCATTCTATAATATTGCCCAGAATAAAATTTAGGAAAAAAAATAAGTATGACGGGCAGGCATACATGCTCTGCAGTGTAGGAATTGGGTTAGGGGCGATTATACCTGAAGCTACTCTCTTCCCAGAAATATGCCGGCCTACTTTCTAATTTTGGAAAATAAAGTTTTAAATAGATTAATAGACTAAAAAAGAAAGTTTCTGCTTATTCCTGAAGGTGTGTGTCGGGAAGCATATCTTTCAACAGCAGCTGTCCCCGTCAGTCTGGCCTCTGGTCTGAACTTGATAAGCAAATTCCACTCTGCTAGGTGCATGACCACTGGGACATCTTGCATCTCCTTCGCCTTATAGGCCTTAAGCTATTATGAGGAGCAATCACTCTTCCCTATATTTTGTGAACCGAAGTTTAAAATCAGGCTTCTGGAACTTTAAGCTGGTATTGGGTTTCTGGTTATTTGCTGTGGCAATTTGATAAATAGCTCACACATAACTGGCAACCTATTAGTAACTGAGTGGATACTATATCCCTAAACTCTCAGTTACAGCTTTCTCTCTA
The DNA here is from genome assembly GCA_033318265.1 of Phyllotis vaccarum. Classification (NCBI taxonomy): domain Eukaryota; kingdom Metazoa; phylum Chordata; class Mammalia; order Rodentia; family Cricetidae; genus Phyllotis; species Phyllotis vaccarum. The sequence goes on from JARWLC010000010.1 coordinate 60,590,062, forward strand.
AGAAGTCCCCCCACCCCGATAAAATTAAGTAACTATTTTGAAATGAGACAACACTAGAGTATGGAGAATTTTGAAGGTCTTCTGTCATAAGTGGCAAATGAGCACATAGACTCACAGAAAAAATAATGTCATATGAAAGTGATTGGGATTTTATAATTCCACACGAAGGATTTTAACAGCTCCTGGAAACTAAAAGGGGTGTTAATAATTTTTTTTCTAGTTTTCTGTTGTCAGTAAACATGTCTCTGTGGCACAATGGCTTCAAGCCCTAACTCAGTAGTATGTATGTGAAAGTAAAGGGTTTTAAGCCACCAAGTTAGGGGCATTTCATTATGGAAGCACCATGACTATATCTCAGCCGCCATCCCTATCAGAGTTCCCTGGTATTCTATGAAAATTTCATAGGCTCAATGAAAGAACTTCCAAGGCACATCCTTATCACATCCACTCTTGCACTCAAACCAGAGTCAAGTCTGGTTATTGTCCCCAGATGTGGTCTAACCTCTATGATAAGGTTTACCAAATTTGAATCAGTTCTTGAGTGGAGGATAGAAGGAAGGACACACCGTTTACAAGTCTAAATTTATATTATGGCCGCTCTATGTGGACTACATGGTCTACAGAAGCATCATTCACGGGACTAAATCCAAGTGTTTCAGCAAAGCTCTTTGTATACTTGACCTCATGTTTCTGAGAGGCAGGTTAGAACGGCAGCAATGGAAGGTATGCTTAAGAGTTTTGGCTGCAGCCTGGTCAGTCTGAGCCAAGAGTGCTGCTTTGGAGTTTGATGTAGAATAATAAATATTGTTGACTTGACAAAGATCCAGAAATTGCTTCATCGAGTGCCATCCATATTCAGCTGTGAAAAAGAAATTGTATTTTAAGTTTGTGTTTTGAAACGGGCTCTCTTAAATAAGTGGTAATTTTATTTGTGTTAATGTATTTGTTTTCTTTTTGTTGAAGTTACTCTGTAATATATCGAAATTTTCAATTACTTAGGATAGAAACTCTGAGACAGATCTCTTTCATTTATTTTTAGTTATTTATATTCATTAAAGAATATTCATAATGGCCATTATAGCATATTCCTGCTTCTCAAGTATAAATGTATTATAGCTATGGCTTTCTAGCAAATAGTAATGTCTTTCTACTAAATTTAACATACAAAATTATAGCAAGTAAGTTCAAGTTTATTAAAAGCATAAAATGTAAGTGTGTATTTTGTTGTTTTTTTCCACATTGTATTCTCTCATGAAATCTTTGTGAGTGAATTAAGACTCTGGGGTAGGGAACGGGAAAATGGGAGGGGAGAGGCTGAAGGCTGACTGGAGGGACTGGGAGGAAGGAAGGGAGGAGGAGCAGGGGGATAAATGGATAAAAAGGCATTTTTTATAAAATAAACAATAAAATGAAGAAAAAAAAGACTCGTTGTGACTAATATTTCTCTCATTTCATTTATTAAACATTTTGTTTGCTATTGACTGGTCTTCAGACTCCAGTTGGCTACTAGGAAGAGAAATTAGTAAAGGAATTTAGGTAGTACAAAGTTGTCTTCTTACTTTCCTTTAGCTTTGGATGAAGAACTACCTTCCCAAGACTAGAAGAAAAGGACATTTATATTCTTGCTCTTTGTTACTGTTAAGAGTTTATTTTCTTGTGTGCTGTGTCAACATGTAAACATTTAAAAAGAGTATTTTATTTTAAACTAAAATATAGTTATGTCATTGATTCTATTTCCTTTACTCTCATCAAATCTTAACTATGCCCCTCACTCCACCCATTCTCTGATGTCCCCATCAAATTTGTTGCTTATTATTCTTTATTATATATATATATATATACATATATATATATATATATAACACAAATGTATAAATATAATCCACAAAATAGTTTATTCACTGAGAATTTTATAGAATATATTTATATTTACCCTTTCCACCAAATTCCTGCCCTAAGTTACATTTAACTTCTGCAATGTAACCAAAGGTATTTGCAGTAGCATGAAATGCTTGAGAGTCTGGGAAATCTCCATGGCAAGAAACTCACAGAAGAAATAATTTCTAAAGATCTTCATTATAGTACTTGATGACCGAGGCTTGCCTTTTTTTTTTTTTTTTTGATAAAAAGTATCACATTATTTCCACAGTTATTTGTTTAAGCCAGCTATGAAAATAGCTAGCTATTTTTTAGGCTTCCCAAAAGTATATTGTTTTCATTTATTTATTTTTATCTTTCAGTTACACTGATTTTTATTGGTCTTCAATGCATCTTAGCATATTTGTAACTAACTAATAGAATCTGTATAGACTGCATCAAAAGCAACTAATATATTTATTATATTTTTAAGATTTATATGCTCTTTCTGAAGAGTGTAAATTTGAAATTTTTGTTGAATGCTATTTAATGCTTTTTACTATTAGTGTTTAAATATTGTGTAAATATGTATATGGAATATATACACTATATAAATAATTTTCTCCTAGACCTTAAAGGTTAAGAAAACTATCAAAATATAATAAACTACTACTTAATATGATTTAACTTTATAATGTTTTACATATGCTTTATGATGTCAAGCTGTTAATTTTTTTGAAATGATCTCTTTTTATATTATGAAAAAATAGTTAATAGTTTCTTGAGAAATTTGACTGAGCTTTGTATGTAAAATAATTTTATTCTTGTAATTGCTAAATTATTTCTGACACAAGTTTCAGTATTCATATAAAACCAGTTACAGATATTCCTCTTAGCTAATAGAAATAATTATTTTTAAATCAACCAATTGTTAATTTCTTTAGCATTTTCTATTTCTTTGCCATTCATGATATGAGAGTATAAGATAATTTATTTCACCTCAAACTATATACGTTGTTAAGTTTTCAATCTTTCTTTTTACCAATTTATCTAATATTTTCTCTCAGTTGCAATTAATATAAAACACGGGAGATAAAGGACACTTACTCTACATTTGAAAATTTTCTGTGAGCATGACGGCAGCTGCTCATATTCACACAAAACAAGGAACAACAGAACCTGTGCAGGTGATCACTAACTACAGCCAAACTCCGAAATGATGATGATGATGCCTCTGTGTGTGAATGGATCACTTGCTCATTGTTATTTGCTCCACATAAGTTTTACGTTAACAAAGCAATGATGTTCATTAGGAAACATTTTATGCATATATTTTCTTATTTATCCTTTTCATATGGCCCTTCTCTTCTGCCGTTTCTTTTTACAGCTCCTCTTCAGCCTTTCCAGCAAAGCCCATAACTGCCCGTTGATTCCATGCCACAGGGCACACATTACTCTAGTTCCCCTCCCCCCTCTCTTTGTCATTTATCATGGCCCCTTTTATAAAATTTGCTTTTCATTCACAATAACTAAGAAATCAAACCAGCTTACAGCCAATAGCTAAATGGTAGGAATCGATGTCTTTATATTATATATCTATACAGATAATAGATATAAGAATGCATGTTTATGAATTCTAAACATCTGAAGAAAAATGACAAATTCTATACAAATGAAGGAAAAAAATGACACCATCAAAAAATGGTTGGAATATAATTATTTCTAGTCAGAGAATGTTAATTACTGGTCATAGAACTACGTTTTTATCTATTATATTTAAAATATTTATTGAGTACATAAAGATTAAAATAATAAGAATTAATTGTTATAGCTGTATCTGGTGGAAATGATAAAAGACATAAGGTCACCACAGATGCTTGATACAGATCCAGCCAAGCAGATTCTCATAATGATTGGTTTTAATATTTGCATGTTACATTCTTGGAGGAATTTTAAATTTTATTTTTTAATAAAAATGTCATTTTTGTCTATGTATCTCCCTGATACCCCTCCCTTCCCTCCTCCCAGTCCCTCCCAGTCAGCTTTCTTGCTCCCCATCCGCCCATCCCCTCCCCAAAAGGGCGAGAAGTCCCGAGGTGGGTCAGCTCAGCCTGGCACATCCACTCCAGGTAAGTTCGATTCACTCATCCCAAAGTCAAGGCTGGGCTGGGTGTTCCTCTGCAGGCAATGGGCTTCAAGATGCCAGCCCATGCGCAGTAACATAGTCTAGTATTTATAAAACCTGAGGATTGGGATTGATGACAAATTTTGTATGAATCAGCTTTAAATCACTTATGTCTTTTCCCAAGTGTACAAATTCTAATCTTTCCCAGGAAAGTAGCAAGTGTACTACCCCTCCATCATCTACTGAAATATTCATATTTACTTGAAGTTTCCTTGCGGGTTATAACGCATATAAACATCCATAGAGACTTCTTTATGCGGTTCTAGATATTCTCAAAACATCTTCCTTTACACTTACTCAGGAACAAGATAATCTAAACAAAGCAAACTTAAGGTCAACATGGTACAACGCTGCTAGAGTAGTTGGCCACTGGTCAGATTACAACCTTATGTCTACTGTACAAGCTAGTGAGTACATGGCATATACAGCAACAAATTAGATTAGCTTAAGTTACCTTTACCTGTGCTCTACATAGGGGCTTATGTTGATGAGCAAGAAATGGTATGGAATAATAAAACCGAAGGTGTCAGGACCTCCCTTTATTAGAAAAGTTAACTCACTGAATCAAGAACAGCCACTGGGGAACCATCAGGAAAAGGAGCTAGGCCCTCCAAAGGTAGGCAACTGTAAATTGGCATGGGTAGTGTGTGGAGCCTCAAGGGGTGGGATCACACTGTGTTTCTGTCCGTCGGCTGGCACCTTGGAGCCTATTCTCTGCAGAGGAACACCTAACCCAATCTTGATATTGGGACGAGGAAATCGGACTTGCCTGGCGTGGATGTGCCATGCTGAGTTGACCCACCATGGGACATCTTGCCCTTTTGGGGAAGGGGATGGTTGCATGTGGAGGGGCGAGGCTGAAGGATTATTGGTAGGGATTTGGAGGAGGGAAGGGTGAGCTAGCAGGAGGGAAAAAAAAGGAAAGACAAGTTAACTGAGTATACTGAATCCTGTATAAATCAATAAGCACTCTGACTGCTAGAGTCAGGCTTAAGGATCTTGCCACTATCATGGCCTGGCTCATCAGGCCTTGCATACTCATTGCCTCCGCTCTGGAACCTGCCAACTGCTGTGGTTTGCCACTACTTAACATTCTCCATTCTTTAATGGACGTAGAATTATGTCAATAATGCGTTCGATTATTTTTATTGATGTAAGGTTTTTTGTTATAATGTAAAAATATGCTGTTTCTCAGTGATAAACTTTTTTTCTTAAGGATTAGCTTGGCTTCACCACTCACATTCATATAACCTAAAAATAGAATTTTGATAAATATGTCATTTAAATACTAGTTTCCATAGTTACATACATAAAAGGCTTTGTTTAGGAGTCGTTACTCTGCGAATCATGCTGTTTAGTAAATAAAATAGAGACATGAATGATAGATTTGTTACACTAAAAATTTATTTGAAGTGTTTCCCTCCCTCTCATAAAAGGTATTAACTATTATTTTTTATGGAATAATATATATGTTTACTTTTTTTATTTTTTATGTTGGAGTGTGTGTGATCTTACATCATTGGCTGAAACTAAGAGACTTTATTATATTAAATGCTATCATTTGTTAACCATGCCATGCAAATATCCTTTGCAAAAGACGCACTTTCAGAGGGAAGCAGCATGGGGAGATGGAACTTAACAATGTAATGGTTGCCTAAGATGTGGGTAGCTCTGCCTTCAATTCTCAGAAATTAAAAAAAAAATGCTTTAACAATAATTTGTGATTTAGTCACCAAAGCAATGGAAGAAGTAGTTTACCTATTGTAATGTAAATGTGGAAACATTACTGAGACACAACCTCATACTCTCTCCCCTCTTCATATTCTCCAAACAACTATAAAAGGCCTACCAAAAACATCCTTCATGATTATTCTGCTATTTATCTATATAAACCCTTTGTCTCAAGAGTGTTTTACATACAAAGAGATCAAAATATGTTTAATTTATAAACTTATCAGTAGATGAACAAAATAAAGTTTATAAAATTTTGCAATAAAAACCTATAATTGAGTACAATATTTATTGATTTTGTATTAAAGTACATATTTTTGGAATTTTGGAAATATTTGGAATCCTTGGGTCCGTGTTAGGCACTGTTCCATTTCCTTCACAGCTGTGTCACAAAGCTCTTTTCCAATGATATATAGGCCACAAAGGTGCTTCTGAGAATTATTCACTACTCTGTAGAAGCTTGTGGTTGTATTCTTTTCTTTGGCATCTGTTTCTCTGCAGTCTATATCTCTACTATTCTTCTAAATTTGTCTGGAATTTGAAGGAGTAATCAAGCTGAACTCATTAGAAAACAGAAACTGCTTTCCAAACTCTGTGATAAGGTTAATTGAAAAAGCTTTTCTTTGGCAAAGCTAAGGTTTTTTCTAGTGAATTAAATTATACAGCCCATTAGAAAAAAGAAATTTATTCCAAGCCAACTATATTTGATACACAGATCATGTGTCTGGCCTGAAGGTTACATTAACTCTAATAGTTGCTATTGGGTTACCTTCTTGAAGAAACTATCAATACATGACCAATCTTTATGACATTTAGTCACAGCATGGAATATTTTCAACATACCCTGTATTGAAGTAATACTACAGATAAGTTAGTTTTGAATTAGTGAAGTTTTTTTTCTATTTCCTGTTTTTAATTTTTATCCCTATGAGTATGTGCACCCTGTGAATGCCTTGTACCTGTGAGAAACAAAAGAGAGTGTTAGATTCTCCTGGAATTAGAGTCACTAATAGTTGTGACTACTGTATGGGTTGTCAGAAGCAAACTTGGATCCTCTGTAAGTCTGTAAGACAAATTACTCTTAACCACGGAACCATCACTCTGTCCCCAAGAATGTTTATTAAAATCGTGAAAAATCCCTCTAATTTTTGTACAATATATATTATTCTTGATACTCTACCGTGACTGAGCCCTTTGAGTTTTTATGATTATTCCTTGTGTTCAGTGTTTCTATCCTTCTATTGTCTGGAGTTACGCTGTCCTTCACAGGTTCAGTGTTTGCACATTTGGTCTCCAGGTGGTGGCACTGTAAAATGTAGACACCCACTTTTTTTTGCTGGAGGAAGTGCATTACTTAAGGCTGGCATTGAGTTTTGATAGCTTGGCCTAGGTCTTCTTCTCTCACCGATGAAGTCACTCCTGATGCCAGGAATTTCCCTATATCATATAAAGCCCAAATTTGTAAACCAGAAAAAGACATCTTCCTTCCCTAAAATGCTGCTTCTAAGGTATCTTTTCAGAGCAATTAGAAAACAGTTTGTATAGAAAATTGTTAACAAAAATGTGACTGTCACTGTGAATCCTCTAAACAACTAGTATAAGACATTTAGGATTGTTTTGTGGCAGGCAGGGATGTAGGGAAGTTTGGAAATTTGTGATAGTAATCAGTTTCAAATGTTTTAAACAGAAATTACCTGGCCATTGTGATAGAAGTTTAGATGATGAAAAAGAAATCAAGAAATATGGAGACACTAGAGGTCCAGCTCATAAAGTCTCAGAGATGAACATTGATTCTAAGGGAACTGGGCTAGAGGTTATAGCTGAGGTATTCTGGTAAAGAATATGACTGCTCATTTCTGAGAACATAAGAGAGTCTGAATTTGGTGACCTAAACTAAATATAATAATACATATAATATATATAATATATAATATAATATAATAATAAATATAATATGTGCTTAGGGACTAATGATACATGCATACAAACATGGTAACTTCTAAAGCAGATGACATGTTTAACTTTATTTACTCTGAATACTTCCATTTTATAAAATGGAATTTTATGAATATAGAACTAAGTATAAAACATGCATATAGTTATAAAAATTAACAAAAAACTAGAAATATAGCATTATAGTAATGCAGAAAATTTTTAATTTAAATTGTTCACTTAGTCAAGTTGTAAGCCTTTAAATATGATCATTGTATATTATATCTGAACAGAATAGCAGACCCTTTTAAACAATGTCTATAATGCTTCTAACATGACTTCCATTTTAATTTAGACTGTACTACCTATAATAATACTTATCTTTTAGTGAGGTACATCTTATTTTCATTGTTGCAATATCATTTATGATTAGTCATTAGTGCCTTAACTAATCTTATGGACTATTTGTTTACAGAATAAATAGTAACATAATCTGTTTTCTATGACATTTTATTGTGAAAGATAGCACAGTGAACATATTTCCAAGATGTTCTGAGACTGTTATTTCTTCAAGGTTAATTTCTGATTCCTTTAAAATACTAAGAATTATTATGATTGCCTTTTAATTTTTGCAATATAATTAATGATTCATATTTCTCACCAGGTAGTAAGGCTTGTCTACTCTATAGCTCTGTGATTTCAGAGACTTAATCACACTATGTTTTTCTACTCACAATAACATTAAAATTTGGTGCCAGATTTGATACCTCCACATTGTCATTAATGAGAAACAGCTGGTTTATTATTTAACTTATGTTTAGCCAGTCATGTTGGTAAGAACTTATGGCTGTAGCTTGTGACATTCCCAAAAGTTGCAATCTCACAACAAAATCCCTGATCTCCTGGCTCCTACTACTCTGTACCCCTTGTACAATGATCCCTGAGACTTAGATGAAGGAAATCAGAATTGTATTGCAGATGTATCTATTGAGACAGCCAGGGCTCTGCAATTCTGCACTTTAATTGGTTGTTGTTTTATATAAAGATGTCTGTTATAAATGTGAGATTTCTTGATTAGGGCTGAAAACTACAAGGAGAGAGGAGTAAGGATGTTGAGAGGAGAATAAAAACAGTAAGGATGCTGAGAGTCATAAAGGATCATGCTATTAACTAATTTGCCCTCAAAAGCATAGTAATACATGTTTGTGTATGTATATAAATACATACTTAAATGAAAATTTATCATATGGGCTGTCAATGCCTCTTCAAAGAACCTAAAACTAGTAACAAAAACCCCCTATAGCAGACATGAGAAACCCCTTTAGGAAAGGGTTCTAGGGGCTTTCAGAGAACTCCAAAACATACAGCCTCCTACTCCTGCTCATCATTGTCTCTCAAAGGTAGAAAGTTAAGTACCCATTGGTGAAGTTGACATGCACACTTAGAGATAGGGACCACAAGCCTCAGAATTGAAGCAAACTTGAATGTCTCCTAACTGAAGACTAGCTTTTATGGTAATATGAGTTAAACACCTTGTCAATTTCAAAAAGATCTCTTCTAAAAGAGAAAGGCAATCAACATCCTATCTATCAACCAGGAACTTTAACAGCATGACACTGTAATATTAAGCATAAAGTATTGAACACATACATTGTTGGTAACCTACAGCTCTCTAATTGGATATAAGACTCATTTGAATATAGAAAACATCATGCCTCATACTGAAAATTTAGTCAACTATCCTGGGCTACTGAAGTTATATCTTGGAGAACAACCTACAACCAACAATTTCCTAGAACCAGCATACTCTTTAAGTACGTTATAAATATGTGTCCTTATACCCACATTGTTTTTGAGTCAGACTCATCAATTCATGTTTTGATACCACAACAATCTCTCTAGCCCAGATAGCTGATCCTTCTGTTGGGTCTCCATAAAACATCCTGAAAGAGTTTAGCCATTTTGGTGTATTTCTAAGCCTTATTACCATATCCTTAGTTGAGATAAATCTTTCAAGTTTAACCGCATCTCTATTGAAAAAAAATGATATGTAAGACTTTCTTGTGTCATTTTAATAAAGATCAGAATAACTTTTATGTTTAAACTGATTTTGTGTTTGTGAGAGTGTTATATTTATTTCATTAGATAAAATTTAACAACTATATATCATCCTTTGATCTTCTAACAGTTATTGGAAAAGTTGCCAATGGAAGAGAACTGTAAAATAAACAAGTTTTATAATTATGTCATTAATGATTGATGAATATTCAATGCATTACATTAAAAACTACATTAAAAACAATTGGAAAAGAGACACCCAGTATAAAACAAAATTGATCAACTTGTTACTGAACAGATTAAAAAAATCTTTATGAATGATTATAGAAAAAAGATTGTGAAGAAGAGAGAATAACTCTAAATATTCAAAGATTGACTTGTATAGTAAATTATTTGTCTATGTTCAATAATACTTGGTCCCAAATTGAGAGAATAAATTCTAGATATTAATTACAAATAAATAATAAATAGTAGCATGCACTTTATTTATTTAAACATCAAAATTTTTGAATATTTGCAAATATGGGACATTACCAAATTAATAAAGAAATTACATTTTTATGTTCAACTTTATTTGATGAACTATGCATGTCATGTAGTATGTATCAAAATTATATTAGAATAATTCTATTAAAGTATAATTTAAATTGTAAGTAATCACAATGAAATGTTTTTATTTTGGTTACTGCAAAAATGGCAAATAAATACTAAGAGTATAAAACACATACACTATTCTACATCATTGCAGTTAATTTTTATGTTTTAGTACATTTGTGGTATATAATATATGTAATTATTTAATTATCTCATTTATTTGACAACGATCTTTCCTATTCAGTGTTTATGCCTATGTAGTTCCAACGAGACTTTCTTTCCAACCCATGACTTCTATTTTCTATTTTCTTTCTTTTTTTTCATTATTAGAGATACATAGATTCGGGTTCATTTTTCAGAAAAAGATTATTTAAATATATTTGGGGCTTATATGTTATAAATATTTAGTTGTATTTAATATGAAACTGTATGCTTTGGATGGGGTTAAAGGAATATGTCTCTTGTTTTTAGATTAAATCCTTTTGCATTGCTGTTACTGCACCCAGTGATTTTATTTCCCTATTTTCATAGGAGAATTTATAAATTCATTGGATGGCATTGGATTACCATATAAATAGATTCAAGACAATTCTGTTCAACCTGATGGCTTATGTTCTTTTTCTATTTTCTTTTGATTTGTCTCTTTCAAGAATGTAGGTAGGTAGGCACTATTGTGAGAAAAGATTATTATATAACCGGTTTTTGAAAATCACTTTGAGATATATGAATTACTTTACATAGCTAAATTAATCTTATTCTATTAAGAGATACTGAAGAAATTATCAAAAGTAGAATTATGTAATGCACCATAATTGAACTGCTTCTCCAGGAATATAAATTAGGCTGTCATTCATCAATTTTTATGAGCACCTAATGGCTTAGATTCATCAAAGATGTTGAGAAGCAGTAACAAATACCATCACAAGTTTTACAAATCAAGTATATGGATATGATGATGGAAAATGAAGGTTAATAAATTATTAAAATGACCAACAACTGTGACTTTTCACTAATCATCTTGCTTATGAAACTAATTACATCAAAATTTAGTTCTTCTATATGTTTCTTATGTATTTGTTTAACTATAATTAATAAATGTTTCTTTTTTTTAATAATATAATTTTCTTTCAAAAGAATTTTGTGTACTTTTTAGTCTTGTCTCTCACAGTGGTGTCATTTTTTCATTTTATTTCACTTTCAGTAATTTTACTTCATTAATCTTTCTTTGCTATTGCTGACATTTTTATCATATATAATCCTAGACGTTAAGCAAAGGCTTTTTACTCATGTTCTGATAGTACATTAATTTCTTACATATACATATGTATATACATACATTATAATGTACAAGGTATACTTGATTATAGGATTAGTTGTATTACTTTCTCATTTCTTTGTCTACAATGATTTGTTATTGTAGCCCAAATTAGACAATACTTAGTTAAGAACACACCAAGTTTTTTGTAGTGTCTCGTCTTAGTTTATTTTCCTGTTGCTCTGACAAAATTCTCTAATTAAAGCTTCTTCATGGAGAAAGGTTCATTGTAACTAACAGTGCAAAGGCACAAAGTAATATTATGGAATAGTCAAGGTGATAGAAGTGTAATGCAGCTGTGCACATAATATTCACAGTCAGGAAGCAAAAAATAACATAGAAAAGCTGCTGCTCAGCTCTTAGAGAATCCAGGGTCCCAGAGTACCACCTATGACAGATAGTCCCACTTAAATTAATTATATTCTCTCAAATTATTCCAGACTCTTGTTTAGTTGACATTTAATATTAACCATCATAGGTCTACACAGGTGTGATCTAGTTGGTGAGTTCAATTAACTCACTCTTTTCATAGGGAAATATTCTAGGTTCACATTAACTGAACTGAAAATGACAAGGTTATTATATGGATTAAATGAAATTAATTTATAGTCCTGGGAGAATATTGCTACAGTCTATATTCAATGGGTGTTTCTATCACAAAATTAATTCTTAATTCATATAGAAAGAATGTAATCAAACACTCTTATCAAGAATTGATATTATAAATTATCCAACAAAACAAAATCATTCAAAACAAATTGTTTCTCAAAAGTCATCTTCTTTATCTCACAAGGAAGAAAAATATGTTTATTTTGTTTAAGTAATTAAATTCTGTATCTAATCACTAGAAACCAATTCAATAAGCATTGAGTCCAGCCATTTCATTCTATCCAACTGTCAGATCCAGTTTCCCTAGCTGCTGCAGCCCGGGAGGTGAAGGTTTGCTGTTGTGACTTGTGCTGGCACTAAGGGCAGTCAGCATTTAATTTCACTGACCAGTGAGAACTAGGTCAAGCTTTTCACTGATGGCTCACACTCAAGGACTGTGCATAGTGAAGACATTGGACTTCAAACATTTCTACCCAGGGAGGAGTCACTTCTGAGGATAATTCCTTGATACAGGATGTCATGGTTGAAATTGCCCCAACTGCACAGGAGAGAGAGAGTCTTCTGATCCATGTTTTGTATTATTTTCTACATAAATGTTTGCCATGTGTGTTTGTGAAAGGGCCAGTGTGGGATGCTGAGTATTTTTCTTCTATTACTCTTCTCTTACTGTTTTAAATCAATGTCTTTCCAGAAAGGAAGTAGATCCAACTGGAGAGGAAGTAGGAAGAACTTGAAGGAGTAGAAGGAAGGGTAATTGTAATCAGCATATATGTATTTAAAAAATTATTTTTAATAAGGGGAAAATGTTTCTCATTGAACATGAAACTTACTGTTTTATATACTTTGGCTGCTAGAGAACTTTTGGGATTCCCTCTAGTTGCTAGAGTGCAAGGGTTGCAAGTATGAGGGATTTAATCCAGTTTTTATGTGGCTGGTAGAGTTTTGAATTGAGAACCTTATGTTTGTTCAAAGGTTCTTACTGAGCCCTAGCCCAGATGTCCTTTTGGATAACATTACTTACAAGTTTCAGGGGATTTAGCCTGAGCTTTTCTTGACCTGTTTGCTAACATGGCTGCTAACTCTTAAGATGGAGGCTGATGTGGGAATGTCTTTCTGTATGCTGGGAATATCAATCTTTAAATAAAGGAGCTGTTTTGGCCCATGACAGACACCATAGAAAAAGTAGGAAGGGAAATCAGAGCATAGGTAGGAGAAGCAGGGTGGAGTCAGATAGACTGAGTCAGATTCCCAAAGAGGAAACATATAAGGAACACAGGTGAGCCATGGGCCATGTGGCAGACAGATTAATGGAAATGGGTTGAGTTAAGATGAAGGAGCCAGCTAGTGATGTTCCTGAGCCATAGGCCAAACAGCATAAACTTAATATAAGCATCTGAGTTTTGGGGGGGGGGGGGGCTGAGCAGCTGCAGGCAGCTAAGCGGTCTGGGACTACAGGTCTGTGAATCTGGATATCTGGCTGCCAGGAACAAGAAACCTAATTACAACAGATGGTGTCCAACATGGTTTGAATATCCACTTAAAGCCTGAGAAAGATTAGAAAGGGTTCTAGATCACAGAAACTGAGCCAAAGCAGCTTCCAAATTGTGTATCTGAAGCGGGTCCTTGTACAGAGAAAGCATGGAATTCAGGCCACAATCAAAATGATGCTAGAAGCCTGGTGGCAGGCAGTGTAAGCTGCAACTAGGCCGGTTCCTGAAGTCTCACAGAAGACTAAGTAGAATGTGATTGATTTAAGGTTTCTGTTTATTTTGAACAAAAAGGAAACAAATACGGTTTCTTAGTAGCATCATTTTCTTGTGTCTACTCTGTTTGCTGGTGGCGAACAGAGACATGGTTGCTTTAAGAGAACTTACTAATTCAACTTTATCTGCAAACACAGTGTGGCTCCTTAAGAGAGTATGAGTATTGAAAAACCTCTTCTGGTTGGAAGATGATTAAGGACTCACAATACAACAGATTCAGATTTAAAAAAATCCTGTAAAAGGGTTACAATGTGTGTAAATGGTACATAGGCTTTAGAGAGAAAAGAAAGAGGATAGAGAAAGTCTTTAAAAAGAGAAATAGAGCAATATAAATATAATAAGCCACATAATGATGGAAAATAGACACAAAATCTGGATTTTGGTTGTTATTGTGTTTTTTTTTTTTTTTTAAATTTTTTAACTGTTAATGAGCTAACTGCAAAAAGACAGTGGATTACAAATGCAAAGGCTACTAAGATAAACAAGAATATATATTTTAAAGGTATTTTGATTTTGAAATTTGTATCTAAGAATTTATTGCTTTGGAAGAGTTCTGCTTTTGTTTTCACAGAAGATGAGAACCTGTAGATTGCTTCCAGGCAAATATGGTTTTATAAACCAAGACCCCTGAAAAAAATCTCTGATGGGAAGAGATTGCCATATCAGCTTCAGGGCTGCAGACTATGATCTATTCTCAAGAACCCATGAGATATTCAATGCCCTTAACCAGCAGGAAGTAGTAATGGAAAACTATGCCCAAATTCCCAAAATATTGCTTATAAATGTTTGTTTTCATTATAAATGGCTAATGGTCATAGTTAATCCCTTTCTAAGAAGAAAATGGGGATATGGTATATACATGATTTTTTTAAAAATTAGATTATTGAATTTACTTAAATCAGGATATCAGCTATTAAGCTCAAAATTTTTTACATTGGTATGGATTTTGGTCTTAAATTTTGGTCAAAATTTAAGGTCAATTTTTGTTATTTTGTACATATTTTTCTACTCTTGTTTAAGATAAGATGTTTATGTAACTGATTTAAAATTGTAATGTATAATTAAGAAATGCATGTTAATTAGATTTTTTAGGTATACAAAGATATATTTCAATTAGGTAGGTAATCTTCAAACACTTCTAAGACCTATAGAATATGGCATTTTAAATGTTTTAAGAACTTAGACTTTTATAGACAGTGAGACAGGTCTGCTCCTGGCAGCACCAATTTACTTCAAGAGACAAATGGGCATCGAAGAAACTCCATATGGAGATTAGTTTCTTTGTGGCTTCTGTTAGCCACTGGACATGAACCTGTTCTTTTATTAACTGCTTGACAGTATGCTGTTTAAACTGGACATGTAGGTTCCATAGGAAGGTGACCTCAGAACTTTAGCAGAACAAGCCGAGATGGTCCTTCAGGTTACTGCTTTGCAGAGAAAACTGTCAGACATTCTTCAGGACTCTAGGAGACGTGACTGATGAATGGGCAGAGCAGTTTTCCTACTTTACTGAAATGAAAAGAGGCTCTGGTCCTGTAGGCTGAAGATCGATGCCCCAACTTTATAAAGGAATTTTGGGTGACTGTCCAGGCAGATAAGTGTCATCTCTGTCATTTCTAGATTTTGGAAGTTGCTTGTACTTCCTGTTTACTTGGGTAAATGTATCCTTCTGTGGTCTTTGATGTAGTTGAAGATCATTTCTTAGTTGTTTGAAAGGTATATTAGATATGAAACTTTAGATTCATAAGAATCAGGTAGATAAGAGTATTTTCTTATGTTTGCTAAATATAAATAGAGCAGATATTATAACTGTAATTCTTGCTTGATAGCTATTTTGTTACATGTAAATTTGCTATGTTAAAATTGAAACCTTTCTTTTTGATTAGAAAGAAAGGTGGAGGTGATGTGGGAATGCCTTTCTGTATGCTGTGAATATCAATCATTAAATAAAGGAGCTGTTTTGGCTCATGACAGACACCATAGAAAAAGTAGGAGGGGAAATCAGAACATAGGTAGGAGAAGCAGGGCAGAGTCAGATAGACTGAGCCAGATTCCCAAAGAAGAAACATGTAAGGAACACAGGTGAACCATGGGCCATGTGGCAGACAGATTAATGGAAATGGGTTGAGTTAAGATGAAGGAGCTAGCTAGTGATGTTCCTGAGCCATAGGCCAAACAGCATAAACTTAATGTAAGCATCTGAATCATTTTTGGTGCCTGAGCAGTGGTGGACAGCTAAGGGATCTGGGGCTGCAGGTCTGTGGGTCTGGACCTCTGGCCACCCAGGACCAAGAAACCTAATTACAACAGGAGGAACTTTTGGTTCTTCAGTCCCAGATAAACTACTTCTTCTTTTATCTTTACTAATATATATTTCTTTTTTATACACAATGCTGAACCTAAAGAAATAAAATTATAAAAATAAAAATAAATGAATATAGCAGTATATTTAAAAACTCCAGTAAATTAGTATAAAATATAATAATAACTATCTTTACCATAAGATCATAATTGTACATTTCCAGAGAATCATTCTGTCTTCAGACATCTGATAAGGCAGCACAAAGTTTGAAAACTATTTCAATAGAACACAGTGTTAAGTAGTGAAATTGTTTTGAAAGTAATTTTTAAATTAACACGGATTTTGAAATATATTCTTTCTTTAAAAAAAATTCTTTGAGTTACATTTTTTCCATGAGGCATCACGTGACACACAAGGAATCAGAGCATGAGGATTCTTTACCCACTGAGCTTTCTCCCCAGCTCAATGTTTCTTTCTTGACTCAAATGTTTTGGATAGTACAGTTTGTATCTTAATGAGAACTACTACAGAATATATTTTTTCAAACATTGTGGGACTTTCCAAATTATTGTGTACAGTACTCACATTTAAGTGAAAGCAAATTATCCTTTGACAGACTTTTTCTACCTTATTGGTAGAATAAGGATTCAAATCACTATCTCTAATTAGTGTCATTTCTTGTAAATGTGTCAAAGCTTTGTTTTGTTTTTTTTGTTTGTTTTTTTTTTTTTTTTACTAGAAATTCTTTTTAAAGGGATTAACATGAAGCTTTTCCCATCATTCCTGTTTCAGCAACCCAGATGCATCTCCTTTCTCGGGCAACAAATGGCTCAGAATTTTGCAAAGCTAATCCCCATGTATTAGAATTCCTGATAACAGAAGCTGGAGATTAAAAAAGATTTGTTAATTGTAGCAGAATTTGAGATCTCTGCCTTAATGAAATGAAAGATTATTAATGGATGCAGAATGCTCCAATTCAGTTGAATGAATTCTTTGCACATGACAAATTCAATTACCATTCCATGTGAATTTAAGTGCTAAAATTCAATTTTCTTTCATCCCTATTTAAAATCATGGCCCCATTAATCTAATTTTATTGTTGTATATAATTAAATATTTCTTAACTCAAGACATAATGCATTCTCTTTAAATATTACTAATACAATGCTGAAATTGATGGGTTTTTTTTATTTGGTTAATATCCACATGCATCAAAACCTTGTTTTGTGGGAGTTTATGCTAATATGTAGTAATCCTCTGTTAATCCTAGATAGAGCTACAAGTGTGAATTGGGGGGGGGGAATCCTGCATTCTTAATATATGTTAATTCCAAAAAGACAGAGGGGGATCATAGTGTTCTAAATGCAAATTATATGGGGCACACAGAAAACTCATGATAAAATCTGCCTCAAATGAGAAGGATTTTCATTAATGATGAGAAAACATGGGTCATGATCTCTGGAGACATTTGTAAAAATTTACATGGCAAACAGAAAAGCCTATTAGGCATCAAGCGTCTTAGAAAGGAAAATGGAGTCAGAAGCTGAGGAAAGGGAAAGTAAAACAGTCACAGAAGGAAAATACTCTCAGGGAGAAACAAGCAATAGGAAGACAGATTCCTAGTGGGAGATATTTAAGAAATATTTGAATCATGACAAAATTAAGAGACAAATAAGAAGAGAAGTTAAAAGTAAAATATTTAAACTATTAATTTAATACAAATTCCAAAAGATATTAACCTGAATATAATCAACATTTTTTAAAGAAACTTGGCTCTAATATCAAAATTACCAGATCATGACTTTAGAGACATCCAGTTCTCTAGGGTGTGAAATTCTTTAAACTCTTTAGTTTAAATTCTTAAAGTAAACTTTAATTTTATCAGGTAACACTTACCTCTACTTTTCACTAGTAATTTATAAATATATTTAGTGAGCATTGTAGCATTCAAAGGTTTTCTGACTCATAATTTAGTCACAAATAGAATTGCTTATTGAATTAATCACTAAATTTATCAAATTAAAGTTGGTTTATTCATTTTTCAGTTTCAGGATAACTTAGTTATTTTAAAATTATCAAATATTGAAACGGAGATTTAATAATGTAAAAAAGTATCCTAAGTTCACTGTCAAGACCCAGTCAGGGCTGATGCCTTAGAAAGCACAATTTCTGATATTTCTGTCATCCACATCTTTATGGAGGAAGTTTTACAATAATAGTGTAGAGAAGAAGATATTTACTAATTGACTGTTTTATGTTTTTTAACAAATATTACACAGCAGACCTTTTCTAATATGTGTTTATGAATTGTTTCCTCTTAGTTCTATTGATGGTATGTAAACTGAAAAAAAAAAAAAACCCAAGAAGATAATTGTAATTATTCTTTTTTATCATACTACCAAAATTTTGTAGGACACAATAACTTTAGAAGCATATGATTCCATTTATTGAGGAATGGTTACTGGGTTGAAGTTGACGCTGCTTTATTTCTCAGTGTAACATGGAGAACAGTAAATGCCACCCTTGTCTGAAACAACTTGACTTAGCATATGGAATGTTTTCAAGTTCACGTATTTGCCATTTTTCATCATCTTTTGTCAACTCTCTCTCATAAATTTAATTTATATCCTGACCTTCTTGCACCACCCTCTGTCTCCCCACCCCAGTCAGTTCCTTCTCCTCAATTTCTGTTTAGGAAAGAGAAGACTTCCCATGAATATCAGAACATGCCATATCAAGTTGTAAGACAAGACCTGTGAGCATATGCCCATGTACTAAGTTTGGGCATGGAGACCCAGTATATTTACTTCAATAAACTTTGAATACTTATACTAATGTTATTTGCTATAATCTGTAAATTTGAAAATTTAAGTTATATAGTAGATTTCACTATAAAAGCTTGATTTTTTACATTTATGTTTCACTTATATTTTAAGAAATAATACAAATAAATAAATTAGCCTAAAGAAATAAAATGTTGCACTCATATATTGGTTTTTAAATCCAGTTTAATGAATCATATTAACATTATTTTACATATTAAAACTATCTTCTGGTATGGAAAATAAATGAGGGGGAAACTCAATTAATATAGTTTCAAGTATTGGTCATTGGTTGTTTGTTCTCATGTCCCTGCTAGACCACATTTTCATCACTTTTTGGCATGCATATCTCCAAGTGACTTGTAGGAAAAAATAAGGGTTAGAATTATCCTAGCAAAACTTGAGTTTTTGCTTGATGCAACATCTTTCAATGTTTTAAAAACACAGGAAGCTCATAGTTGATTATTTACTTTATTCAAATATTGTTAAATGCACACATTCATCACTTTTTAATGTAAAGCAAGAATCATGTTGTTTTTGAAGAAAGGGATGGAGAAAATGACTAGTCTAAGAAAACGTAGCCAAAGAACATGAGTGCTATCTTATATTCTAGTATGGCTATTGTGATACAAATATGATGAAGTGGCAGGAAATAAAAGATACTTGAACATTGTACATGACAATGTTATAATTTTAAAACAGTGTGTAAAATTATTTGCATAAGTTTAGTTAGAGAACCCTAGGGCTATTATCAACATACTCAGCTGCTTAGTTTGATGGGAATCAAGAGGAAGAACAAATTGTTGAAGAGGTATCTGCCTTGCTGTTTTCTTTCCAGCATTACTTAGAGTATAACAGGCAGACACCCCTAACTTTAGCACCCCTAGACACCTCAAGACCATGGCTAATGACCACTGTTAACTTTAAAGAAAAAGAAAGTTTAATGAATATGAATGATATACCAGTAAACACATATGTGTGGGCTCGAGGCACTGTGGAAGCCAAGAGCCCCAATGCTTTCAGAGTAGAATTTTATTACCACACTCTGAGTAGGGGAGGGGATACATCTGGGCTCAGAAGGTTACAACAGGGTTGGGCCAAAGGTTAGCTTTGGACAGAGTTTAGGAATGCTGACAGGCAGGCAGGCGTATTTCCTATGAAACGATAGAGTCTTGGGCAAGCAGGAGACCACCTGAGGATATTCATTTCCTAGAGCAATGGTCACAAGGGGCACATTGTGCAAGCTTCAGGAAGTTCCTGACTTGGCAAAACAGCACATGGTTAACAGTTCTCATGGTAGGGCTTTCCTGGGTGGCCCCACCCAGATCTTGAGTGGTCCTGCTCGAGTGAAGCCCAAAAGGTCAAGCTGCTGACCAGGTGTGTCCCAAGTGTGCAGTTTAGCAAGCAGCCATTAATCCTGTGAACAAAGCTTTTCCAAGAAGCTGTCATCTAATTTAGTGATACAATGGAGCTGAAACTCTGTCAACCTTGGCTAGTTTCAGAGACCTCAGGAAGGTAGTCGAGGGGAAAGAATCAAACAGGATTTTTCTATATTCATAAGAGTAGACCATATATCATACCTCAACTGCTATGCACAGACTGCCACCACACACACACACACACACACACACACACACACACACACACACACACACTGTAAGGATTGAGAAATCCACTATGAAAAGGTGGACTCCAAGAGACATTCTCTCATGCAACATGCAAGAGGATTTTTTTTTATTTTCCAAGTATACCTGGGGCTCAGCTCACTGAACACACAGGAACAGAGACAGAGAGCCCTGAGCTGAAATTGGACAAAGCTTTTATAGGTCATGGGGGTTCCTATGTGCAGGAATGCAGGTAGGTCATGCAGGTTTCTACATGCAGGAATACAGGAAGCAAATGATGTATATCTCAGGAATGGAGGAGACAGACGGGGTGTTTGGACAAGGAAGTTCAGATATAAGTCAGGGGTGTTATTCCACACAGAAATGCAGGAGGCAGATAATGTATAACTCTAAAGCCCCTACTTGTTGATTCATCAGTTATGAAGAGTTTAACAAAATTTTCTCTAATATTCCCCACTTCTTATCATGCAAATCTCTAATCTTAGAGATTTTCTTGGTGGTTTAAGAGTGAATATTGTTGCCTAATAAGCATTAGTTTGACATTTCTAATTTGTTGTTGCAGAAAGCTTATTACTCTATTTAGAACACATGGTCCTATAGTTATTATTAAAAGCAACACAATTAATGGCCCAGCTAGAGCAGACAGCAGTGTAGTAAGCCAAGGAGACTTAGCAAACCAAGATTCAAACCATAACTGTTGCGCCTCCCTATTTTTCTGTCTTTCACGGAGGCACTCTCTGAGTTTGGTCATAGATTCTCTAACTTCTACTGCATTGTCTGCATAAAAACAACATTCTTCCTTTAAGGCTGCACACAGGCCACCCTCTTTCATGGACAGTAAGTCTAGCCCACGCCTGTTTTGTAATACCACTTCTGACAAGGAGGTTAGAGAGTCTTGTAGAGCTGTCACTGAGGTTTCTGTAGCTTTTAAGTCTTGGTCAACAGCAACCTGCAGCTGAGCTACTTGTTGTGGTCCTTGTACCAATGCCATGGCCCCAGTTCCTACTCCAGCTACAACACCCATTCCTAGAAGTATGGCTAATGTCAATGATATAGGTTCTCTCTGAAATCTAGTTCTGCCTATTATCTTGTTCTCGAATTCTTCACCCTGATTATACACCATGCGGGGAAAAAATTTCACCATAACACAAAAATGGGCTGAGTTATTAAACACCTGGGTGGAAACGCAAGGGGTAAGCCCAGTATTGCATGCCCATCGAGTTCCTTGAGGTGGGACTAAGTACTGGCTGTCTGTTGTAAAGTTTACAGGAGAAGTCCTGGCTCCTCAGACTCCTGATACAAAGCATTATGCAGCTCTTAACAATATCCAGAGTGCTTTAACCCATTCTTGCTGGCTTTGTTTGACAGGTTCCCTACCATATTATGATGGGATAGAAGTTAATGAGACTTATAGTATAACTACTAGCCCTTCCTGCCATTGGGGTGGGAATAACAAGCTTACCCTCTCTGAGGTTTCTGGGCAAGGAACATGCCTAGAAACTCCACCAAACCCACTCAGACAGGCCCTATGTTCACAGACAAGTGTTAAGTTGGGGCAATCTCTTTGGCAGAAGGCACCAGGGTAGTCCCCGAGACCTGAATAGGGGGCTGGGACTTAGCAGGAGGAAGTTGGAGATTACTTGGCTTCCTATTGCTATGGCTGATTTTGTAAACTGTTCCTGTAGTTTCAGGACAAACAATACACCTGGATCGCTACTGCCTGAATAATGATATAATCTTAAGCCCCAGCTCTTATCTAATTCTCATCCTGAGGCCCGCTTGCCCTGGCCAGTGAAACTTATCCTGCCTGTCTGTTTTTCTGGTTTCTTGGAGGCCTTAATCCAGTCTGGAGGTCCAGTGGCCACACATTGGTTCTCCATAAAGAATGTCTCATATCCCCACTTGGCACAATAATAGCTGTCTGGTCCCCTGCACATGGTGGTCCATGCTCCCCCTGGGCATAAGTACCAATTGTAGTACCTGCATCCTGGCCAGGGGAACTGTCTAGTCTTAGTTGTCCGGGCCCAGGACCCTTCAGCAAATTTGCACAAATCAAAAGTTAAATCAGGGAACTAGGATACTTTAGGTCCAGTCTGGGAGAATAGAAAAAGAGTTGTTTCTGCCTCTGTGTTGGAAATTGTCCAAGTACAGTCAAGTGGCACATGGGGGTTACCTTCCCCCAAGGGGGGAAGAGCTCCCAGCCACATGGTGAACCTATAACTTGAGAGGATTATCCGTCTTTTCCAGCTTCCATTGAGACTCTAGGGGTGAGGATGCTGGCTTGAGGTGAGATGCATGGATATAGGATGTGATGCCATCAAACTTGACTGCAGTGTGGGTGGTTAAGAGTACCTGATATGGTCCTTTCCAATGAGGTTCGAGAGTCTGTACCTGGTGGCAATGGACGTAGATGAAGTCACCCACCTGGTATCGATGGGTGGTTCCTCCGTCTCCTGGCTGGTAGGAGGTGGAGAGTTTCCGCCACATGAATCTTTGGGCTTTTTCTAAAGCCCACAGTCTGTCAAGCAAGGGGGTGTGAAAGAAGTCATTAGCTTCTAGAATAGGAGACAAGTCTCTTACTGGAGGAGATGTCCCATACAAAATTTCATAGGGGGTTAGGTTACATATAAGAGAGGAGGGGGTATTCCTGGTTCTAAATAAGCATAAGGTAAGAACATGGTCCAATCTTTTAAGCCAGTCTCTATAGCCAATTTGGTTAGGGTCTCTTTTATTGTCCTATTCATTCTTTCTACCTGTCCTGAGCTTTGGGGTCTGTATGCATAATGTGAACTTCTAATCGATCCCCAATATCCTGGCCACACCCTGACTTACCTGGGCCACAAACACCAGTCCATTGTTGGACCCTATTACCTTTGGAAGGCCAAATCGAGGAAGAATTTCTTCCATGATCTTGATGACAACATGGGCAGTTTCTCTTTTGGTGGGGAAGGCCTCCACCCATCCTGAAAAGGTATCTACAAAAACTAACAAATATTTAAATCCATACCTTGCAGGTTTTACTTCAGTAAAGCTGACTTCCCAGTATTGCCCAGGTCGTGTCCCCCTTAGCATATTTCCTTCGTGTATTTTGGAAGAATAAGCATTCACAAATTGATACACCCTGCATTCCTTTGTCACACTGTCTGCCAGTTCTTTTCTCTTAGAGGCTGACAGCAGATATAGTTCACTCTGATCATGCAGGAACTGCTGTAGTTTCTTTGACCTCAAATGGGTGAACTGATGAACTTGCTGTAAATAGGTTAGGGCTTCTGATTCTTCTTGTGATGTAGCCTCCGGTAGCATCTTGGGGAGTTGTTGGTTCTCTTTGTTTACTGGGAACTGTTCTTTTGGGTCTCTTAATGCTGCTGCTTTTGCCTCTTCGTCTGCTTGTTTGTTACCCACTGCTACTGGGTATGAGCCTTTTTGATGGCCCACACAGTGAGCAATGGCCAGCTCTTTGGGAAGCATGACTGCAGCTAAAAGTCCATGGATCTCTTCCTTGTGTTTGATTTCTCTGCCAGCTGATGTCAGCAGGCCCCTCCATTGATAAATATTTCTGTGAACATGGGCTGTGGCAAAGGCATAATGGCTATTGGTATAGATAGTTGCCTGTTTGTCCTTGAGTAGTTCCAGGGTCTTAATGAGGGCTATTAGCCAAGCCTTCTGGGCAGAGGTCCCTTCTGGAACTCCAGAAGACAAGATAACCTTAGTCCCATTAACTACCATTGCTCCTGCTCATCTCTTACCACCTTGGAGGAAGCTGCTCCTGTCAGAGAACCAGGTTACCTCTGAATTGGGTAGTGGCTGGTCTCTCAAGTCCTGGTGGGTCCTGGTCTCTTCCACTAAAATCTCTTGATAGGTTTGCAGCACAGGTCCCATGGCCTCATCCGGTAGCAAAGTAGTGGGGTTTAAGGAGTCCTCTCTGATATCCTCTGCTAACATTAGATTATCTACATATTACAGCAGGATGACTTTGGGATGTTGGGTCCTGAAGAAGCTTAAGTCTTTATGGAGGGGCTTCATCAAAAATAGTGGGAGAGTTTTTGAATCCCTGGAGCAAGCATGTCCAGGTTAGCTGGCCAGAGGGGTCCAAGCCCCATCTCCTCTAGTTATCATTTCCTAGGGCTAGAATGGCATGCCAATGCCCTTAAGCCTCTTTCTTCTTAGGGCAATCTCTGGCCCAATGTCCTGTACCTTTGCAGCAGGCACATCTAGAGGACGACGGTGACATGTGTCCCGGTTACTCCCTCTATTGTCTCTCCTAAACTTGTCTTTCCCCTCAATGGTACCTTCAACTACTGTGGCCAGGATCTTTGTTAATTATTTTGTCCTCCACATTTCCCTATGTCTTCCTCTGCCTCTCTCTTTCTCTTCTCTGTTCCTTTTCTTCTTCCTTCTCTCTCTCTTATAAAAGACTTTCTGTGCCTCTTTACCAGATCCCTCAGAGTTAAATCCTGTAACACATCTAGATGCTATAACTTGCATCTGATATCTGGGGCTGAGTGACTGATGAAAGCCATAGAAACCTATGATAGACCTCCATTAGTCTCTCTAAAAATATTGAGGGCGACTCATCAAGTCTCCGAGAAACCTCTCTTACCTTGGACAAATTAGTGGTCCAATGTGAGGCCGCTAGAAGACCTGCTACCAGATTCTGGCAATAGATGGACAAATGCTCCCTACCTTTGGGAGTATTTGGGTCCTAATTGGGGGAGTGCAGCGGAAACATATCATTGATGGCATTCTGGAGTTGGGTGGGTCTCCCATCCTGTTCTGGAATGTGCTTTCTGGCTTCTAAAAGGATTCTGTTTCTGAACATACCTTTAATGTGCCAAGGTCCTTGGCTAAGGATTAAAGGTTGGTAGGATGGATGGATGGCTCCACCCAGCTCCTAGTTAATTTTAAAGAATTTAGCTTTAGAGCCCATGTACTCTGGGGAATTTTGGGGTCCATATAATCACCAAGTAAAGCTTTGCCATCTGCTGCTCATGAACTCCATTTAAGTATTTGGCAGCAGGGTCTCTTAAAAAACTCACAAGTGTTTTGCCTCTAAGGCCAAATCAGGAAGCTTCTATTAAAAAAGCCAAGCCTCAGTTTGCCTTCGGGAAACAGAGCTGATCCAAGAAAACATTACCATCTTTGAAAGCCATCTTTGATTCTGTTTTTTTCTGTCCTTATGAACAGAAACCATAAATACATAATTTACAAACTTTTGCTTGTATTGAGGGTCCTGTGAGATTTGAGGAACAAGACATTTTACACCTTAAGCTGCACTCCAAAAGCCCACCATTGTAGCTCAAGTCCACATGCCTCACCAGGGCATCCCTATACCACGGCTCACGTGAGAGATACAACTCAAAAGCTGCTTTGGGCTCTAGACCATTTTTTAAGCTTTCTAAGGCTTTATATGGGTAAATTTTACCCACATTGGGCTGCCATTTGTAGTATGAAGTTTCTGACCTGGACTTTCGGGCCTAGCATCAAGGTTTAAGCCCGTAGACCCACAGACCCAAAGAGACACACAGATGCTTACAATAGTTTTAGGCGGATCAGCCTCAGGCCCAGGCATATAAGTTGTTAACTCTTTACCCTTAATCTAACCCATGACTCTTATCCTGTTCAGCCATGTGGCTCGGTACCTTTTCTCTGAGCAGCATAGTTTTCCTCTGCTTCTTCTGGCTTCTCTCTGGCATTCTACTCTGTTCCACCCATTCCTAAAGTGTTCTTAGTCTGATAGTTCCGCCCACACTTCCTGTCTGTCTTTAGCCAATCAGCACTTTTTATTAAAATCATAGGCGAGGACAATTTTTTACAATGGAACAACATAATCCCCCTACATATGAATGCAATTTAGTCATTACTCTGTTGGTCTTAATTCAAATTTCAAGTGAAACCTTGTTTACATCTACAGAAGACACTGACCAAATTCCTCTGCCTCAAACAATAATAATTATCATCATCTCACCGAGGCAAATCAGTCAGCTTCTAGAATTTATCAAGACTACAGACAACAATATAATTTAAGACTAAGATTTTTAGGACTTACCCATTCCCTTAATATAGTAGATTTGTAACAGACAAAGTTTCTGACTTTGAGGAATAACCAAAAATAAGAACAACTTCTTATCAGGCATATAAAACAAAACTCACAGCTCTCTTCTAAATAAATCTATAACCTAGAGGGATCTTCAGAGAAAGGAGGATTATTGTTTTTCTAATTATATATATCAGAGTTGGAAGCACCCCACAGCCTCAGCCAGGGGGCCCCAGCTGCTTTTCAATGGAGGAGAAGCCCTGCCAGCCACAGCCTCAGCACTATCACAGCCATTACTGTCTGCACCATCACCAGCAGCCTCACCAATATGTGCAGCATGGAGCTGAGGGCAGCCCCAAGGTCCATCCCAAACCACTGAAACATGAGCAGAAACACACCCTCTAGCAGCACCAGGAAATGCTGAAGAAGAAAACAGGCTATGGTGAAATAAATGGTAATGCTGGAGGAAAAGAAATATCTTTAAAGAGCCTCCATTCTGATGAAGCTACTAACTCTATTTCTAGGGTCTTCAATGGCAACCAGAAAGTTGTAGACACTAGCCTGAACCTGACTGTAAAGAGCAGCACCTTTGGAAAAGCAGGAATTAAAACCAAAAATTTTATTCAGAAAACCAGTATGGACAAAAAGAATGGGAAGTTTTATGAAAACAAATCTGAAAGGAGCAGATAATGACTGTAGCGGATCTGAGAGTGGGTATACCACTCCTAAAAAAAAAAAAAAAAGAAAAAAAAAGGAAAGCTAGCTGCAATAGTGCCAAGGGTTGTGAAAACCTTAAAATATTGTAGGACAAAATCATGCAAGAAACTAGTGTCCCAGCATTAAAACAGGGACTTGAAAGTTTAAAGACTGACTACGGTGAACAAAAGTGCCAATACTGTAGGCAAGTATCTCTCCCCTCTGCCCATCATCTATTGGGGGTCCATAGGGTTGGAGAGGGAGAGTAACTTCCAGATCCTGTGTACTCTGTTACTTCACGTCCCCTAGGCCCACCCCTGTTCCTTGGGTGGGCCTGTTGTTTCTGCAAAGGAAAGTCAGGGGAGGGGGAAGAGGAAGGGGTAGGTAGGGGAGAGGAAGTAGGAGGAGATATGGGTTGGTCTGGAGGGTAGGGAGGGAGGAGGGGGTGGAGAGCATGGCAAATGAAGGGATTTGGCAAGCCGCTGGGGGGCTTGGTGGTTCAGCAGCACAGGTGGCACCCACCCAGCCACCTTCCCCAACTAGGCCTTTCCAGCCAGGAGCCAGTCACAGCACACCACCTAGGTAGAAGTGTGCCCAGCTGCTACAGGTTGCCCACCAACCCCATCCCCAGCCCCACCCCTGCACCACAGAGAGCCAGAAGGACTCGGAAATGCATGGGTGGAGGGGTTGGGAAGAACGGAGAATGGGAAAGATCCACCGGGAAACTGCTGGCACAGCAGGACACCACTGGGTTGAATCCTCCAGGTGGATTGTGCAGACCCCACCTGTAGTAGGAGGTTTCTGGCCCTGACTTTCAGGCCTTGCCTCAATGTTTAGGTTTACAGACCCACAGACCCACAGTCCCACAGTCCCACAGAGACATACAGATGTTTTCAATGGAGATGAGGGCAGCCCCAAGGTCCATGATTTTAGGCTGATTAGCCTCAGGCCCAGGCATATTACTTGCTAGCTCTCTACTTTTCATCTAACCCATGATTCTTCCTGTTCAGCCATGTGGCTCATTACCTTTTTTTAGAGGAGCATGGTTGTCCTCTGCTTCCTCCCGCTTCTCTCTGCTCTCTGGCATTCTGCTCTTTGCTTCCTGTTCTGAGAGTTTTTAGTCTGGTAGCCCTGCCCATACTTCCTGCTTGCCTTTGGCTAATCAGCGCTTTTTATTAAACCAATGGGTGGGACAATTATTTACCATGAAACAATACAATACACCTACACCCACCCATTTACTGCCTTCTTGAACTCTCTTCACATAGGTCCTGCCATACCATAATGTAGGGCTGCTGGTTGGTTGTAAGATAACAGCTTTGACCACCAGGATCAGTGGGAGGTGGAAGGACCCCTCCTTCAGCAGGCCATCCCACCTTGAAGGAGGGCCATTTGGTTGAACAGAAAGTCTTCCACTTGTCCTTCTTAATGATCAATGAGAGTCTGTGTGCTCTCTCTTGGACTCTGGACCAATGATGAAGAGTCCAAGAGAGAGGAGTTGAAGTTATCTGACCCATGTTTGTTAGATCAAGCAAGATAAAAACACCAGGCAAAGCATGCATAGTAAAGGAACAAACAAAGGCACAAAATGCTTTCAAGACTCACAGAACATAGAATACACAATTTCTACTGGCCTCAAATCATCAGCTCTTTGACCTCCTGGCAATAAAGTTACTGAGTCAGAGTCGACCAGATAGGACACATCTGGGCATTCCATGAGTTCTTCCCCCTCTGAGGCGTCTCTCTGAGTTGTGACCTGCAACTCCTGGACATGTCTGTCAGTTGCAGATGGGGAAAGCTCACACATCTCCCTGATAGCCACGGCCAGTCTGACACCCTTGGTAATCACACTCCAGAAAAGAAAGGCCTTACTTACCATGGGAGATGACTGTTGGAGCCTCTCTTTCATGGGAAGAAATCTCAGTTGGACCTCCAAATGTAAGGGTTGAGAAATCCTCTGCGAAAAAGAGGACTCCAAGAGACCTTCTCTCACGCAACACACAAAGGGATTTTTTTATTTTCCAAGTATACCTGGGGCTTAGCTCACTGAACACACAGTAACAGAGAGAGAGCCCTGAGCTGAAATTGAAGGAAGCTTTTATAGGTCATGGGGGTTGCTACATGCAGGAATGCAGGTGGGTCATGGGGGTTGCTGCATGCAGGAATGCAGGAGGCAAGTGACATTTATCTCAGGAATGGAGGAGATAGATAGGGTGTTTGGACAAGGAAGTTCAGGTATAGGTCAGGGATGTTATTCCACACAGGAATGCAGGAGGCAGATAATGTATAACTCTAAAGCCCCTACTTGGTGATTCATCCATCAGTCATGCAGAGTTTAACAACATTTTCTCTAATAACACACACACACACAACCTACAAAAGAATTTCTTCACATTTACCATAAATTCTTTCTTCCAAGAAAAAGAAAAGAAAAGAAAAAAAAATTGTAGCTAATGCCAACCTATACAAACTAGAGAGAAGATTATGTTGTGAGAGTTAACCTATAGAGTGAAACAAATCTGCATGATTTTATTTATATATAGATTCTATAAACATGTCTTAGAAAAATTATAAAATGGATGTGATTAGGTTACTAGATTATAGAGAAAGAAAAACCTGAGAAAATTTTGTTGATAGACTGTGATGCCTCTGCTTTGCAATATGAGTTTGAGAGCTATAGCAAACAACAGTGTGACTATTGGTGGTAATATATTTTTTTGCCTACATTACTAAAGATAAGAACTTTAGAACCTTCACTGCCAATAAAACATTGGCAATTATATGAGCTGATAGATACATGAATAACCTCAATTTCAGTGAATACTTCACAAAGTATTCGTGCATCTAACTATGTATTGAACATCTTGAATGTGTAATTTTTATTATTATATATTTCAAAATTATTTTATAGTATAGCCTTTGTACTTTATTTTTAAATTTAGATCTTTATTTACTTTAAGTTAATAAATATCTTGCCCTGCAGATATATCTGCTTATTACATGTGTGCCTGCTACCAGTGGGGGTCAGAAGAGGTTATAAGTTTTAGAGGCATTGTGAACCCTGTGTGAGACCTGGAAATTGAACCCGAGTCATCTGAAAAAGTAGAGAACCCTGCCTTTGTAGATTTTTATTGATATCTTTGGCATACAAAATTTAATTTTACTACTATTTTGGAAAATACAATTTCAATATGTTTGCATTGCTCATAAATTAGTGATGACTTAGTTTTAAAACAGAAAAAAATATTATTCGAGATAACTATCCTGGATTAAATGTACATAGGATAATTGTGTTACAATTGTTAGAATCAATAAGAAATCACATACCAACTTCTAGGAGATCTGATTCTTTTAAATTCAAAGAAATTAATAAAAAAGTAAGTTCAATGATGTAGTTTTAAGCCAATAAAGTAAGTTTTTAATCTAAAAAATATAGGAGTATATTGTGTTGAGTTAGCTTGTCAGCTTGACACAAACTTATTTTGTTAATTGGCTGGAACACGGTGCCCTACCTTTGTTGTTTTGCTCATTATCTTCATTACTATTGCCCCTTGCTTCTTCCAGAATTTAAAGATAAGATCACACTGATGAAGAAACTCTGTACTTTGAACATAGAGGAATCAGGATGAAACTGACCTGGCAGTCGCCTCTCTTAGAACTGGCTCTCAAAAATATTAGATGGCTGAGAGGCAGGAACAATTTGTGGTCTTACTAAGCTGTACATCCTATGGATCACAATGACTGAAACTTCAACATATCCTCAGTGGTGTAAGAATGGATCTTTTTGTGGATAATGAACAGTTCTCTAATT
Source organism: Phyllotis vaccarum (assembly GCA_033318265.1). Lineage (NCBI taxonomy): Eukaryota > Metazoa > Chordata > Mammalia > Rodentia > Cricetidae > Phyllotis > Phyllotis vaccarum. The sequence continues at coordinate 60,621,396 of JARWLC010000010.1, forward strand.
GGAATTAAAGCATATCCAAGAGGAATAAACCCAAGCATAGGACTATAATCCTAAATCAACTACCTAAGACTAGAGAAGTTATAGACTTGGGAGAAGAACCTAGATAACCATTTTTTAAAATCAAAATAATTTCTGTTTTCTAAATGTTTATCTTTGCACCCACAAATAATTGTGGTTCTCACTCCTTATTAAATAAACTTCTTTTTGCAACAGGTGGAGTCTGATGTAAAATTCTATAGCTGGTCAATCTATAGTGACTATAAGGGACTGTGGGGTACCCAGCTCCAACTAGTATATCTGCAGTGCTATCCCTACCTGTAGGGCTTAGGGAAAATATTATCAGGGGATCCTGAAGGATTGTTAGGATCTGATTTAGCTGCTTGTTCTCAAGTTAGTGTCCCTTAGTGGTGCAGGAAAAACTTCTTTGAAGTATCAGTAGTGTGGTTTCTGGGAAAAGATGAGGCTAATAAATATACCAGTTTAAAATCCAACGTGAAAATTGGAAATGTCACATAAGCCTACACAAAGATGGATAACTAGATAGTAAATAACACCTAAAAGAGGAATAGTCATGTCATTTATGGGCAAGCTCTTTCATGGGATGTCTAATTCCAGTGGCCAAACATGAACAAATATTCTTAAGTGCAATGCTAAAATGAAATTGCTATATTGTAGAGAAATGGATCAATTTGCTTTCCATGACTGTGATTAAACACCACAATCAAAAGCAAAGCACAAAGAAAAGTTTACTTGTCTTATAGTCTATTGTCATGGGAAGCTAAGGCAGGAACCAGCAGGCGTATACAACTGAGGTATAGAAAATGGAGGAGAAATGCTTACTGGCTTGGTCTAATGGGCAGACCATTCTCAGATACAACTTCGGACAACCCACCTAGCAGAAGCTCCTTGCACAGTGTACTGGACCCTCTCACAAAAATTGTTAATTAAATAAAATATCCCCACAGGCAAATCTGATTTGGGGCATTTTCTCAGTTAAAGTACTCTTTACCTGAATGATAAATCAAACAAACAAATAAAATGAACAAACCAACACATGATTATATGATGTGGAATACCTTTTTGTATGCTGTGAATATCAATCTTTAAATAAAGGAGCTGTTTTGGTCCATGACAGGCACCATAGAAGAAGTAGGAGGAGAATCAGAGTAGGTAGGAGGAGCAGGGTGGAGTCAGGCAGATAGAGCAAGCTGCCCAAGGAGCAACATGTAAGGAACACAGGTGAGCCACGGGCCACGTGGCAGACAGATTAATAGAAATGGGTTGATTTAAGATGTAAGAGCAAGCTAGCAATGTGCCTGAGCCATAGGCCAAGCAGCATGAAGTTAGTATAAGCCTCTGAGTCATTTCTGGGGCCTGAGCAGCAGCGGCTGGTGGCTAAGGGGTCTGGCATGTCAGGGTCTAGGCCTCTGGCCACCCAGGACCAAGAAACACCCATTGCAATAATTGTATTTGCATTTAGACACATATAACAGTTATTAAAGAAGAGACCATGAATTTCAGTTGGAAACAAGGAAGGTTCTTGAGAGAGGTGTTGGTTATAGAAATAAAGTACTCCTGTAAGATATTAGCAAAATCTTTAAAAAATTTTATTTAAAAATAAAAGGTTGCCTTGCCTTGCCTTCGTTTCCTTCTAGAGTTTGTCTTCTTTAACTGTGTTGCGATAGTTTTTGTTTTGCCTTATTTTACTTTTTATACTTTTAATAGATAAATGAGTGAATTAATTAATGAAGCAATACACTAGCATAAAGGCAAACAGCTGAATTGTCACTTATACCTGCTGCATGAAAGAAAAAAATATATATATTGTTTTTTAGTGGAGGAGCAATGAGTATATCAACACCGCAGGAGTAAAGAACATAGAACAGATTCCTAAGGGTTTTTGTGCCCTTTTATTTGTTTAGAGTTTGGTGGGTTATTAGATTTTTGTTTGATTTTGAGGAAAAAAATTAATGCTCAATGTGTAGGAGGGGCGAGCATCTGAAAGAACTTGAGGAAAGAAAAGAATATGATCAGGACATATTTAAATAAAAAATTGCTTTAAGAAAAATATACAAGAAAAATGTATGACAACCAATTCATTTATTTTTTAACCTATTACTTCATCTCTTGAAACAAAGGTATTATACTACAGAGGCACTACTTAGTAAGTGGTGGCAATAACCCTCACACCATTTACATATTGTTTAGAAAGGCCTATATTCCTCTAATAGCAATTAAAATAGAAAGTTTTCTATAAATGTTTCCAAAGTTGAAAACAACAACATAAATTGACCTTATCACATAATGTCTCTAGTATGTGTATATTTTCAGAGATGGCAGTTTTGCATTACCTAACCATATGATATGCTAATTTCTGGGGGTGGTGATTTTTCAAGCTCTTAGTTTTCCAGTGTCTTGCAGTCCTATATCTAGGGCTGAGGTGTCATGAACTGCCCATTCATATTAGCATGTCTGTTGCTGTTACCCTTGGCCAGCTCATACTTATGCCACAATTGGTGACACTTCATGTATGCACTTTCTGAAATTTCTAGGAGACAGATGTTTATTATATTCTTCCTAAACTTTTTATTTTAAATTTTAATCTTTTGGGAATATAGTAATTTTATTCATAAGTACTATTATTACCAATTATTTAAAGCTATAAATTATACATTCCTAAACTTTTCTTTCACTGCTCTAAAGATTTAAATTTAACCACATGAGTTGTTCAGTGATATGATTATTTGTTAGATACCTGTTTTTGAGGTTGTCTTCAGTGTTGATTCAAACCCATACTCTCTAATTGTCTATGATTTTTCTCCTTGAAATAATCTTAAAGAAAAAAAAAAACTCAAGAAAGTTTGAAAGGAAAAAAAAATACTTTGAAGAAAAAGAAAATTCCCCAAAGTTACATAAAATGGGTAATAAAAAAATATCTTTACTAGATTTGTAAGAGAAAATTTTAATCAGTAATTTAAAACTCTTTATAATACACTGGAGCAGAAACTACACCTTAGAGATTTCCCCCAAATTCTATTCTTGGTACATGGAAATAATTCTGCCCACTACACATTACTAATTTGAACATTGGTACAGTGCTTTTCCTAAATGCAAGATATATGTGCTGATTATCAAGAATACAAGGAACAACTATACCTCATGACCATAAATAAATAATTTATATATGTATTTGTAGGAAAGTATATATCTTCTTTACTATTAGAGGTTTGAATGATTATGTGTGAATAATATTTTTATGCTCACATAGGCCATAAACCCTGGATATTTATATCCAGGTTTTAAAACAATTATTCTTATGACGCTAGCAAGGGATAGGTATATGGAGAGAGCCCTGGAAGCAGTTTTGTGAGTAGCAGAGATAATGAGGGTCAGAATGCATTTTATACATGGACATGATTCTCATACAATGAGTAAAACATACTATACTTAAAAAGAGTAAAACTCTAATGTCAAAACTACTGAGAAAGTATTCACCAATTTCACACTTTGCATATTAAATATGATAAATATGTCTACCCACTGGGAATTAACAGTTGAATCTCAATTAGCTCATTTTATTTTTTAAAATTCTAACTTAAAAATATTTTCTAAATTGAATTCATGTCAAGTATTGAAAAGAACTCTAAACTCATTTTTAATTTTTACTGATTTCTTAGGAGATGAATTTTGAACTGGTTAAGAATAAGTACTTATTGTCCAACATATAGTCCTATGAGAGTAGAAAGTACATTAGCATGCATTAAGTGTTCAAAAGGTAATTAAAGAGAGCAACATGGTAATTATCAGCTCCAATTATGACACATAATTAGTATAAGTGCATATAATTACATAGTAACATGAAAATTCCATGTAATAATAAAAATGTTATGTTATTACTGTAGATAAAAATGGAGAATTCAATAGTAATGTGAATTAAACTCAGGAAAAATATTCATTGCATTCTCAGGATAGTTACAAAAATCCCTTCTCTCCTTATTTAGATTTAAATTAGTTGGAAGTTTATATGTGAATTTGTTGCTCAGAATAAGTACAATAATTTCTCCTGCTTCATTTTTTAAGATTTATAATGAAAGAAAACAAAAGAAGAAAACTAGGATACTAGACCAAGTAAGTTATAATTCCAAATGGCCATAGGATTTACTTGGAATACTGTTCATTTTACAGAAATAAAATTTTATAATCCATAATTTTAAGGAAGGATATATTAAGAAACTGATTTTATAAATGTACAAAACCATACATACATTTAATAAAAATGATACTCAATGTATAGCAATAATTAAGAATGTTAGTTTATTTATATAGAAGTATTTGTCTAGAATAATGTCCTGTTTACTGTGATACTTTTATGTATCATGCTGTAAAATATTTAACCATATATGATTTGTTTATGCTATAAAATATTATTTTAACTGCATAACAGTTTATTGCATTTGTTCAATGATGTTAGGATGTGTGTTTAATTATGTAAAGATATGTTACATTTGTTTCACGTTGACTGCCTAACGCACCTGTTTATCTAATAAAGCGCTTAATAGCCAAGAGCTACACAGAGAAAGAACTTAGTGACTGGAAGACAGAGAGAATAAGTAGGAGAAGAAATCAAGTAGAGAAGAACAAGAAGAAAGGAGAGAATGAGGGAGAGGCTCAAAGTAGGTTCAGATGCCAGCCAGACAGAAGAGGCAGTGAAAATAAGGTATTCAGGAAGAGAAAAGTTAAAACGCTCTGATGCATAAGGTAGATAAAGAGAAACATAGAAAGATAGAAATAAAGGAAAATGTTAATTTAAGTTAAAAGTTAGCCAGAAATAAGCCTAAGCTAGAGCAGACATTCAAAATTAATAAGTCTCCATATCATGATTTTGAGAGCTGTTGGCGCCTCCCCCACACAAAGGACTAATACAATGTCATGAGTATTGAAATTATATTATTATACATAATATAATTATTATACATAGTATAATACATAATATAATTGGTAAAAGCTGTCTCAAATATTGATTAAGGAAAATCTATAAAGACTATTGTAAAAGTGTCAAAAAGCATAATTCAATGTATAAATGTACATATTCATGAAAGTATACATTACTCAAGTATTCATCACTCAAGAATAATCACAACCAAAATACTTCCTGATATATGTTCATACACTTACTTTCTAACAAGTGCAAATGGAGATTTTATTTTTTTAAGAATTAAGTATAGCCTAACAAGATATGCTCTTTCATTAAGTTGTTTTGAATGACTTAATGCATTCAATATAATATCAATTGCATTTCCTGGAAGCTACAATATATAACTCTAGCTTTAATGTTTGAATGTTAATGTACAAACATTTGTCAAGAAAAAACTAGAACTATTAGGTATATATACATATATATATATATATACATTTACACACATATACATACATATAGACACACACACACATATGTATGTATATAATATGTATGAGCCCTAGAGTCTTCTAAGGGCATGGAGAACAAATGGGGCCTCAGCCAGTACAAACTGGTGATAACTAATGCCTTAAGACATGTGCCCCTAAGCACTTCCACATAAGCCAACCATGGGTCTGTGTGGGGCCTTGACAATGATGGAGTCCAGATACAAGGTGACCTAGACAAGTGAGAGACCACATCTGCAGCCTCAGATACCAGCAAATCAAAGCCCTTTTCCCTGACTGAGGAAGGGTCTGAGAAAGAGTATGTATGGTTTCCCTTCCAAAACAAAATTGGACTTCCTTGTTTCACCTTGTACCTGGAAGCTGTGTCCTTGCTTTCCATGCCATCTTTCTCCCTCTAGGTGTTAGCAGGGCCCTAAGCATAGAGGAAACCCCCACATCTGACCCTGATCCAGGCTCACCCCAGAATATATGAAATTATTTGAATACTAAAATCATATGAGTAATTATAGAGAGTTTTGTTCTCTAAGAAACTCAAATCTAATAAAATTCACAGAAAACCACATATTTATTCCTTATCTGTTTATTTTGGCACAAAACATCTTTATTAAACTCTTTCCTTATTTTATGACTACCCTTTATCTCAATGTAGCAGTGTAAATGATAAATGCATGTGGAAAATTGCCCATGTCAGTATGCACAAAGTAAAATTGCACACAGAGTTATAGGATAATACTGGGCTCTGTTCTCTGAAGGACATAAATGCAGTGATTATTTGTGTTACAAATTGTTTAACAGAAAATACTCTGATCCTTGAAGGAATCAGGATGAAGTAAAAATTAGATAACAATGAAATGTTTTATTATTATGACTTACAAGTCAGGGGATACAATTTAGACTATACATACATATATATTCATGCACACAGACATGCATACAGTGCAACCTACATTTAAAAATAGAACCTGAAAAGATTGTGTTTTATCTTTCTATTTGAAGTTAATTTTAAATGTTATTTCTTTTTTTTTTATACTTTTAACCTTAACAACATGCTAAATCCTTTTTTTTTTTTCATTTTGTGATGTATTTTATATTGGTGATCTAATCACACAGAAATGATTTACAGCAGCCTGTTAATAATATAAATGAGGTATAATTAGCAGCCTAGCATCTTACACACCAAAGGAATACTAGAAGTCTCTCTTTAAAAATAATTGATGCTCTGAAGTTTGAACCTATAATACTATACTGTTATAGAATATTTGTTTAACTAGGCAAAGGAATGTTACTTTTTTGTATTTGTTTAATTATGCAAATAGGTGTTGTACTTATTTATCCTTGTCTTCCCAAGGCACCTGATTGTTCAAAATAAGAACTTAATGACCAATAGCTAGGCAGAGAAAAGATAGGTGGGTTAGCAGGCAGAGAGAATAAATAGCAGGAGAAATATAGAGGAGAATGGGAGAAAAGAGCAAAGGAGGAGAGAAAACAAAGATGCCCAGACAGTCAGACATAGAGAAGCAAAGAAAATAAGATATGCAGAAGTAATAATGATAATAAGCCACAATAAAAAAAGGTAGATATAAACAAGTTAAGTTGAAAGAGCTAGCCAGAGGTGAGCCTAACTAGGATGAGGATTCATAAGTAATAAGTCTCTGTGTCATGATTTTGGAACTAGTTGATGTCCTAAAAGAGAAAAAGTACTCTGTATTTATTTTCCTTCTCAACATTTCAAAGTATATACCACTCTTAGATAACCACTCACCATGTCTTAGTCAAACAATATCTCATGAATAAGTTGCTCCAGTGGTAGTTTTCACAGGAGCCTTCAGAAGCATGAAGGCTGCAATTCTTTGTAGTTGCTCAGCTTCTCTGAGTTTGCTTGGTCTGCTATGATAAGGGTTGAATGAATGCTCAAACATAGGATCTAACTTCTGAAAGCTCTGGAACTGAGGGAGTCCCAGATAAGAAAGTGCTGTTTGGTAAGAAGTGACACATTCCTTCATGAATAGCCATTTATAAGTGTTTTATGTTGGCAAGTCTTCACATAGAGAAGACACTGAAGGGTAAAAGGAACAATAATAACTTTGTAATATAATTACTAACATATGAAATTTTTCATGAGGGCAAAAGTCATAAAGGGTGCCCCCTATAACATCATATTTATCTAAAAATGCCAACTCTTGGTCCAATTTCCATGGATATTACATTCTATAAATGCATTTTAGAGAGCATAGCACTCAGGTCATGATCACTTCTTAAAAGTATGTAGTTAAATGTTATCAGCATTCTACCACACTAGCAATTCAAATATGTGTAAGACTTCAAAACTTGTTGCTAAAATTTATGTAGTGAAAAGAGAAGTAATCATGATAGATGTTAGAAGCATGAGAATTATTTAAGATAAGGGAGTGTTTGAATAAGACCAGGGGGCAGACAGTATATTTAATATCACTCACAAATCAGTTAACCTCTCACTTCATCTTCAAATAGGATCCAGAGAGGTCCATTGAACATATGAATACAAATGCTAGTGATGACTGCTCATTCTAATTTAATAATATGAGAGCTTTAGCTTATGCAAAACCCATCATTCAAACATAGTAAGTGTTTACTAATGCAACCAACAGTGGATATTTACAACAACCAGTAATGGATATTTACCATTCATTTATTAGCTTGTATATTGTTATTATATTATATGTCATCAACATATGCATATTGCATTATATCTGAACATGACTGTCATATTACATTGTTTATTATCTCAAAATTTTTATCATTTATACTGAGATGAAGAATATTAACAAAAATGATGGTAATTTTATCTAGCACCAGAGTTGCAACTTAAAGTGATAGGGTTAGTAGCTGCTACTAGGTATAAAACCTGAAAAATATTCATAAAAATATCTGTGTTTATATGTTGAGTCTTTGGGACATTTGAAGTATTTCCTGTAATTTTACCTATATCCATAACTATTTTTATATAAAGGCAATCTTTACTTTTATTTATGATTATTTACATTTCTAGTTCTTTTGTTTTCCTTCAAGATCAACAGCTCACATTTGGTCAACTTTTTAAACTTGTTTTTCTAGAGACTTATTTTTATCCCTTTGTGCAATTAATCATTAGAAATGAGGTAAACCACACATGTGTACTGTCCTCTGTCAAACTAATTTATCTTTAGCCCATATATCACAATTTGTTCAAGCTTCTGTGATAAAGACTAATTGAAATCATAGTAATTTAGCATTTATCTTCATAAGATAACTGTTGGCATTGTTTACAAGAGGCCAAGTTTCAGAGTTTTTCAAGGAAGATGAATTCTCTTACTTTAAATGAATGCTTATTGCTTGTTTGTAGATATTCTTCATAAATATTTCCAGTATAAATCTTCAAAGAAGCGGTTGAATTTCTTTCTCAGAACCCAGGCTTATATAAGTATTTTATATCTTCAGATAGGTACCACTAAGTAGAAAATATTCTCACCACTGATAATGTCTCAACTCTCAAACAGGAAAACACTGAGTCACATACAGCTGAGAAACCAGTGGCTCTCCAGTGCTCTCATGACTTTTTAGTTACACCATTAGCTTGTTGTAGTGGACATGATGACACATGTAAGTAAATTAAAGAATACTTCATTATCCACAATAAATAAATATGCAAAACAAAGCAACAACAAAGAACACATGAAAAAACCCAATGAGGATGGGAGGTGCATCTGGATAGACTTAAGTACAAACCTGTACAAAACTTTTTGTTCAAATCGTCTCTTTTGTTGGAAAATAAAAGTGGTAATTTCCACACTGGGATAATTCCTAAGTACATTTGCTGTGCTGGTAATAGCATATATAACTAGGCTATTAAATGAGTATCTCATATTTGTTCATGACCTTTTTATAGAACTTGGAAAACTAGTATACTCTTAAAAAATTATTTATATTTATTTATTTATTTATTTATTTATTTATTTATTTATTTATTCATTTATTCTGGTTAACCTGTTTTTGTAGATCTCATAAAACCATGAAAACTAGTATACTCTTAAAAAATTATTTTTATTTATTTATTTATTTATTTATTTATTTATTTATTTATTTATTTATTCATTTATTCTGGTTAACCTGTTTTTGTAGATCTCATAAAACCATTATCAGCGGACTCTGCAGATACAAATTTTTATCATGTCAGCATGATAGAAATATAGTGTGCATTTCAGTGCCAAAAGTTAAGCACACTTGACCAACTTGTTCTATGACACCCTAGTGGTGAAGGGAGAAGCAAAATCATCCAAGCCATTAACATAACATAGCAAATATACTGTCAAATAGTAGGCTCTGCCACTGAGGTTGGCTGTTTTCTGTTTGCAAGCAAAGATCCAAACTAGTATCTCTAATTTTAAATTAGAGTGTGGCATAGAGCATCATTTTTTATCAGTTCTATGCAGTCTGTTTAGATTATGTGACAAAACAGTATAAACATATTAGGAGAGAAAGGACTTACTTTGGTCTTGTTTTTGATAGTTTTGATTCATAGTCCTTGTCTGTTTTGGGTCTTGCTCTGTTGTGGAAAGCATATTAATATCAGAAATATGTAGTAGATGCTGCAGAACTTATGGGTATGTGTGTGTATGTGTATGAGAGAGAGAGAGAGAGAGGTAGTGATTTGCAGAATGTGTGTATGTGAAGCAGAGATAATACTCAAGGGCAAGTTACATTCTAAAGACATACACAACACATGAAACTATGAATGGTATTTAACATTTAGATTATAACATAACATTTGGAAAATGTGACAGTTGTAACAAAGTATTGTAGGGAATGTAGTTCTAGTAGTGAGAAATGTAAACACTGATCAGTTGGATGAAATAGGATAGGAGAGTCCAGGCAACTAAATGCATTATCTGTTTCCATGACCATCAACATAATCTCTTCTAAAAAGGAAATGTAATGCAAAGGGAAAACATATTTTGATGGAATAATAGAGTCTCTAGCTTGTTACACCAATCCTGGTTGTAATAAAGGAAATTCAGAGCCAGATATCAGTGAAAGGCTAAAGCTACTACTATTTGGTAGTCAGCCTTGAATTCACCTGAAACACAGAAAAATCTCTGTCTCTGGACTTAATGGGATTAAAGGCATATCACAACCACTGCCTGCCTGGGATCCTTAAACTTCCTCTGTAAACCAAGCTGGCCTCAAACTCAAATCCACTATAATTAAAGGCCTAGGTCGCCACTTCTGGTCCTCCTGCCTCCCATGCTGGGATTAAAGGTGTAAGTTAATTCTCTCTGGTCCTCCTGGATTGACTTCTCTGATATCCCACATGGGTTTTTATTAACTACATAACATATCACCACACTAGCTGTATGCAAGTTGTCAGTACACAAAGTTCATTTATAGTTCATTCCATCTCTCTTTTATTGTGTTCTCTTTTCTTTAATTCCTTTCCCTAAATATAAACACAATGCACCTCAAAACAACTAAAATAAACTTCCCTAGTGGCAGATTAATATCTCTCTCCAGATTTATTTAATAATAAAATGAGAAGTGAATATAATATATGACTGATCCAGAATTTGAACCAGATGTGTGACAATGCAATACACGTTGTCCTCTACTGATTTTATTATACAAATCATGTTTTTTAAAACTGAACTTACTCAGGTTAATAATCAAATGCTTCTGCTATGAAAAAACGAAAAATCAAATAGAGACTTTGTGGTTTTCATTCATGGTCCATGACTTATGAAAACATTGACAATTCTTCTGTTCATTTGATCATTTAATCCATGTGGGGACTTTTCCCCTTAAAACATGTCCCTTCATAGTATCAAGAGAAATATAGAGAATGTACATAACAAATGTACATAATAATGTTTGAGGACAAAATTAAGCTTTCCAACCTTAAAAATAGAGAATTCCTTTAAATTAGACTCTTTACTAGACTACCCAGCATTAACTCACATACATAATACCTCTCAAGGGAAATGGGTGACTTCAACATATCCTAATAAGTTAAAGTTGAGAGGAACTTGTAATCACCTGGGACTCTACATAAAACCACTGTCAATTAATAAAATTTGACTTTCTATGTCACTGAGAAATGCAAAGATAATAGCAGGAGAGAGATTAGGTGAGGTCTCTGCAACTTTGGAAATAAGCAATCAAACCAACACTGCTCACCCAAAGAATTTGTCATGTGTGAAATTGTGTACGTGCTTAAGTGTCGTACCCTCTGTACTCCAATCAATGCAAAACTGCTCACATGACACAAGAAATGTATGTTCTTAATAAAATTATACTATCTTACTTGAAAGGCTACATCAATTCTATAGTAAGGTTTTAGAAAACAAAATGCATTACTTGGTAGCCTTACATCATTACAAGAATAGAAATATTTGAATGAATTGAATATCCCCAACTAATAAAAATTTTGGACTATTATAAAAATAGGAGTTTTCAGTTTTAATAACTAGTGAAATGGATATTAATTTAGATTTCCTCTAGAGTAATGTAGTTTTAAAATACATGAACCATTTGAGCATGCATATTTATGACCAATTTAAATATAATTCAATTTTCTATGTCGCCTACAGTAATGATTTATATTTCAGTGAATTTTATCAAGTCATTTTTTAACATGTAAATTCTGCATTAGTTAAAATTTTACCAAGAAGTTATTGGATGTGAACTTATTATCTTTGCTACAACATAATTATGCACAGTGAGGACTGCCAAAAATAAACCTAGCATAGCTGATGTTGTTTTAAACAGAAGCATTCCAATGCTTTAATTTAATTATTGCTGCTTTCATCTTACTCTTATTAAATACAGGTTTGTCATTAAAGATGGTATAGTAAAGCTTAAATTTTGTTAACAGCATCTTATTTTCAAATGATTCAATTTTGAGCATTGAAGGACTTTTTATATAGAAATAATTTTTTTCTATGAGATTCTAGTATCACTAATGCTTTTTTGCTTTAGTATGTGTATGTTTGTAAATATATGTGACTTGATAGAAACTATACTGTTATAATACAATGATACAACATATAATATTTATACTAATGGAAATGTTAGATAAAATAAAGCACTAATTAATAACTTCTATTTATCTATTTCCTGTAATGAATGAATGAGAAATATTGTGAGGGATAAGTCTAAGTTTACACATGCCAAAATATGAGTTATGACTTTTGAAATATAACATTTAAGTGACAGAAGATACATTTTGCTAAATATAAGATGATATATCCATAAGTCCTATCATATAAAAAATAAAAATGTTGAATAATATGGTAATTAAATTACATTTACACTCTGCTGAGATATATATGATATAAAATATTATATATCACATATTTATATATATATATATATATATATATATATATATATATATATATATATATATATAAAACCTTTATAATTTCTATTAAGTTCTCAAAAATACATGTTTGGGTTTAAATAAGTCAAGCTATTCAAGGTTTCCAAAAATAAATGAATGAATGAATAAATAAATAAATATATAAACAGGAAAATTTGTGTGAAGTTGTTATATAATGGCAGCCTTCATATTTAAAATGCATTTCCAAACAATCAATTGGACCTTAATTATAATAGTTTCAGATGATCTAGAATGTAGAAAATCACATAGTGCATCCCTTCTATGAGAAGTACAAAGTCATAATCTTCATGCACAAAGGTCCAAAATGCATGATTGAATAGGAAATAAAGCCATAAACAGAAATACTCATTTTCCCCAAAAATGCATGGATAATTTATTTATAGTACATTTCAGTCATATTGATTTTATGTGAAAGATTTTATATCAATTTAATTAAAAATAGCAAGTTTACATTGATTTAATAAAATCATTTATGATCCTTTCTCAACTCATACCCTAATCTTGTTCACTCAATTGAAGTAAAACATCACCTGAATCTTTCCTTCAACTTCTCCCCTCCACATCTCCTTTGGATCCCACAGTATAGTATGCTTAACTTCAATCCTCTCACTTAGCTGTTTTATGCCAGCGACCAACTCTGAAAGGCTCCCACTGGTAACCCAAGATTGTGTTTATTAGAAAACCAGTTAGGCTGCCCATAGACCTTCTCTTCTCACTTGGTTCTTTCAGGTTCAATTCCCCTGTCTCATACCCAGCACTGTAGATGAATGATAGTAGCCTTCCATGAAACATGCCCTCACCTTATATGGATCCTACAGATCATCTCAATATATTATTTCACCCTTTACTCATTGCTGTGCTCCCAAATCCAACTCAATCAGGGATCACCTACTAACCCATGATCTGCTCTTCCTAAGGCAACAGGTAGGTTGAAGGCAAATTCACATTGCTCCTGCTTCTCTTAGATTATCTCCAGATTTGTAGCAGTAAATCTGTTTTGACCACATTTCCAGTATCATAAAGACTTTATAACCTAATCTTCCTTCATCTACATCATCCTAATAGTCCACCCCCTCAAGATCAATAAGTATTCCCTGTGAAAATGCCACCTAAGCAGGCCAAAAAAGAAACAGGCAATGCACAGCCATTATACATTACAAAAATCCAAAAAGAAAATAAAACCAAGGAACAAACACTGGCCTAACAAACCCAGAAATCAGAATCTAGAACTACTATAATCATTTAAAACCCAGATGTCTAGATGTCAGCACAAAACCAAAATCATTAACATTCAGGGAAACATGTCTTTGATGCAATACAATGAAAGTAGAAGCAGTGAAGAAAATACAAACACGGAAGTCTGGAAATGAAAAATGTAGGAATTCAATAAGGAACTACAGAGACAAACTTTAGCAATAGAATACAGTTAATGGAAGCCAGAATCTAGCATACTAAAAATACAATAGAATAAACAAATATATTGTTCAAAAAAACTTAAAACTAAAAAACTTCTTGACACAAAACATCTAAGAAATCTAGAGCACTATGACAACAAGTAGGAAACCTAGGGATGGAGGAATAAAAAGAATACCTGCTTAAAGGCCCTGATAAACTTTTCATATTGGAAATAGACTTTAAAAATTATAGACAAGAAATCTCAACATAAGGAGATATCTATAAAGAAGGATAGAAAGTAAAAAATAAATTAGTTTAGAAAAGAAAACCCCTTTATCCCATAATTGAAACACTAGACATACATAACAAAGGAAGAATATTAAAAGCTGTAAGGGGAAAAGGCCAAGTAAAATATGAAGGCAGACCTATTAGCACTACACCTCTCATCTCAACGGAGATTCTTAAAGCCAGCAGAGCCTGAACACGTGCCTCAAACTCTAAGAGGTTTAGATAGTGGCCCAGATTAATTACTATACTCACAAAACTTTCACTTACCATATTTGGGGAAAGTATAATATCCCACGATAAAACCAAATTTAAATCAATATGTATCTATAATTCATCATGACAGAAAGTGTTAGAAGGAAGACTATAACCCAATGTGCTTAATTATAGCCATGAAAACACAAGAAATAAATATTCTTACACCAGAAAAATCAAAGGAAACACATACATACACATTATTGATGGGGGGGCCATCAACAATAAGAACAACTACCAAATTGATGGAATCAACCACCATTGATTACCGATCTCTCTAAACATCAATGATATCAAATTTCTATTAAAAAACACAGACGAATAGAATGAATATATAAACAATATCTGTATTTCTATTGCATACATAAAACAACCTTTATCATCAAGAATAGAAACTAATTCATGGTGAAGAGTTAAAAAAGATACTCTAAGTAAATGAACTCAAGAATAAGCTAAGGTAGCTATTTCATATTTAATAAAATAGACTTTAAGCCACATAAAAACTAAAAAAGATAGAGAATTAAAGAACAATTTTTCTTGTGACCATGCATCCAAAAATCTTAGTGAAATACTTACAAATAAATGAACACATTCAAAATATCATCCTCTATATTTAAGTAGGATTTCTTCCAGAGATGCCAGAATGGCTTAATATACAAAATCAGTAAACATAATTCTCCATATAAAAATGGAGGAGCAATGATAATCTCATTAGATGCAGAAAAGGCCTTTGACAAAATCCAGCACCTCTTTATGATAAATATTCTAAACAGATAAGGGATAATAAAGGCAATTTATAGAAAGGCTATAGAAAATATTAAATTAAATATAGAGAAGCTAAAAGCAATTCTCCTAAAATCAGGAACAATACAAGGTTGTTTGTGGTGGAATTGAGGTGTCAGCAGATATGGTCCGAATGCGCCTATCCAGGGTCCCAGGCTCCTGAAGAGTGGTCAACCATATTCATAAGGGGCTGCTGGGATCTTGGAAAGTCCTTTTTCCTGGTTCCTGACTGTTGGAGAGACCGGTTTGGCATCCATCATTCATCGCATGGATAATCCAGTCTATCAGGCACCTATATAAGCTGTTACCTGTATTGTGAGTGTTGGCTTATATTTTAATAAATATTAATCTTGGGTTGGTGTGTTTTAAGAGAATTTCCACCATCACCTGGCCAACCAAAGTTGGGCCTCTGCCCATGGGCATAGGTGGTCCATTTGTGTTTTGAACACTGTTAGAAAGCAGAGGACAGGCAGAGTGTTCAGCTTTGGGAACCTGCATTCCGGTGTGTGGGCTGACAACTCCCTCCCTCACTGGTCTGTCATTCCATCATACTGGGCTCTACCCCTCATTCTCCAGCTAGCCAGGAGAGCAACAGGTGGTCCCCAGCCCACACCAGCTGAGCTGAGAGTCACCCCTCTGTGCCGCTTTTTCTCGGCACTGAGCAGAAGCTCATAGTCACTGCTTCTTAGCCACCACAACTTTTGTACTTTGAGCCACAACTGAGTAACCTCAGTGCACAGTGCAAGCACAAGCATGATCTTGCCCCACCCTGGTCACCACCAGCCACTGCTGGCTGCTTCTGCCAGTGCACAAATGTGAGCAAGGTCTTGCCCTGCCTCCACCAAAGCCAACAAGTGACTTCTGCGCAAGCTCTGTCACTGCCTGCTACAGAGCCATGAGCCAGGTGAATGTAAATTCCTCTGCACATATGGAAAAAAAAAAAAAAGCATGTCGGCCAAAGGCACCACTGAAAACCTTCTGATTGCCATCCTGTATTAATTTGAGAGATTTTGCTTGTTCTAAGGATTGTATTTTGCCTGCTGAGGCACCTGAAGACCACATAGGGTCTGTAGATAGCCTCGTGTTGCTGAGAGTCCCTGCATCTGCCATTCCATTAATGACTTCAGGCCATGTTTTTCCATGGTGATTGAAAAATTATTGAATGAATATCTTGAAGGCATCAATACCCCAGCCCTATTATTTTCAGCTTGTTTCTCTATTTTGTGTTTCAAAATATGAGAATGATGAAAGAGGTAAAATCTGAAAATCAACAATTGACATCCAGGATGTGTGATGTAGAAATTTCAAACACTAAAATGGCAGGTAAGATCAATTCTCTGGGAATTGGTTACAACAAGCGTTCAGATAAGGCTTCCTCTTTGGATATAGATAACACTGTGCAAGAAAAATATAGGCTCTATATAAATGATGAAAACAAGAAACTTGTTGACAACATTAATGATGAGGACCAGAAAATAAATAATTATGTTAGTGATGTGGATCGAAAAATTGCTGATCTGTGAGGTCCTTGGAAAGACTGCTTCATCAGGAAAATCAAGCTCTAGAAAAATCAGTAGTATCTAAACTCCAGGAATGGGAACCAGTTGTATCTAAGCTTCAGGAATGGGAGGACTGTATTTCCACACTGGAAAAGGGTAGTAATGTATCTTATGCTCAGAACAATTCAGGTCAACTGCCAATGGGATATTATGGTACTGAAGACACTCTACCTAAGGTGGTAAACATGACAGGGCTACCCCCTTCCCCACCACTATTGTTCCCAGCTACTGTTCAGACAAAAAAAGCATTGGGGGTCCTCAGAATTTGTAGAGCATAGTTATGTGTCAATACGTATGAGAGATATCAAGGATTTTAAGAAGGCAATATTGTTACATGGTATACACACTATATAAAACAGCTCCTAAATGCATGGTCAACAATAAATTGAATCCTACCACTTGATTGGATGCAGCTAATGGCTGCTGTCTTGGACCAAAGTCAAAATTTACAGTGGAGAAGCTGGTTTAGGGAGGAGGCTAGGGCCTTAGAACAACAAGGAAAAATTGAGGGTTTCTTTGCTTCTCAGGACCAAATCCTTGGTGAAGGTATGCTTGCTGATGTGAAGGCTCAAACTACTTATGATGAGCATACTTTATTGCTATGCTGTACTGCTGCACTGAATGCTTCGGAAAAGATTTTGGACCTGGGTCAGAAAATTGAGCGTTATACTAGGGTCAAATAAGGCTTAAAAGAACCTTATACCGACTTTCTACAGAGGCTTAACATGGCTGTATATAGAGCAGTATCATATCCAGAAGTTAGGAAGCAGTTAATATTTTCTCTGGCCTTTGAGCATGCTAATCTGGAATGTAAAAGTATACTTATGCCTTTAAAGATCAGATTTGCACCCATAGAAGAGTGGATTCAGTATGCAATCAGTGTTGAATCTCTTCATTGTGGCTATAATGGGGATTCCCACTCAGATTAAGACTGATAATGCTCCAGCTTATGTTTCCCAAAAAAAAGTAAGCTGATTTTTGGATATTATAATATAAAGCATATTACAAGGATACCACACAATCCTACAGGACAGTCAGTTGTAGAGAGATCTCACCGCACTTTGAAAGAGATGTTTTATAAACAGAAGATAGAAGTGAGAAAACCTAGGGAGAAGTTGAATACTGCCTTATTGACTTTGAATTTTCTTAACACTGATGAAAAGGGAACACTAGCATTATGGGTAATGGAGAAATCTTCCAAGATAAACCAACCCATTTTTTCATGGATGTGTTGACTTCAGAATGGAAGCCGGGATATATGCTTCAATGGGGTAGGGGTTTTGCTTTTGTTTCAACAGGAAAAGAAAAGATATGGGTACCGATAAAATTAATAGAGGTCTGCTTCAAAAAGGAGTCACTTCCTGAGGAGGAGAAGTAATTGCTTATTCCTGATACGACAAATGGATACATGGAAAGGAAAACACATTTAACAGGACTGGGGCAGGGTCTCAATTTTGTTTTTACAAGAAAATGGATACAACTGTCTTTAAGACATTGACTGGACATTGAATGATTAATCACCTGCAATGGAAGAGAGATCAATGATGAAGAAATGTAAATAATGGACTATAAGACCAACTGATACAAATATGCACTACTGGGTAATCTCTCAATTCTCACTGCTTTACATCTTACATCTACACCTCTTTAAAAAAAATTGTGGTCCTTATTTGACTATTAATAGGGCTGGATTTGGAGTGGGAGAAAGTGGCCTTTTCCCTCTCTAAACCCAAGCTTATTGGTAAAGAAAATGTGAGAGATTCTGTCTCATATCAGAAAAAGCCACCTGGTGTTTGACAGAAGACAGTTGGAATGTTTAGGGACCAATGTTATTGTGACTTCATCTTGAACCTTTTTTCTCTCTTTATCTGTACCTTCCAAATGTCCTGTCTGCATACAATCTTCTGAAGTCATAAAGGATATAAATATCTTCTTTGGGAATCAATAATGCTTAAGTTTTTCATTGCAAATAACATTTCCTCCTATCAGCTATCTACAAACAATCTGGAACTGAGATGGGACCCCCAACACAACAACTCCTACTAGTGACACAGGAATGAAAGGGAAAGTATGAGGGAGAGAGAGAAAGAGACAGGCTGATAGACAGACAGACAGAGGCAAAAATAGAAAAATCAAGAACTTGGTGTACACCACTCAATGATTGCTTTTAGAAAATAGATTATTCAAAAAACAGTTGTAAGATAGCTCTCTATGATTATCCTTCAGGTCACAATTCTAATAAGAATTCCAGATGGATTTACCCAGTACTCTGAGAATGGTTATGGATGTGTATAATCATTCAGTTAGGATCTAACCATTGTTTTAGCTTTTACAGGATCCCAAAGAGATGCCATCACCCTTAAGTCAGCAGAAAGCAATCTTATGAAAGACTACACCCCCTTTCCCAATAGGTTTTGTGCTCTGAGGGTTGTGGGTAACTATTATTCTGATAGAATAGTTATAAGTTAAAATTGGGTTGAGGACAAAACAATAATATAGCATCAAGGATCTCTTTTAAAGAAGAGAAAAAGGAATAGATAGGATAGATAAAGGTAGATTAGATTGTTCTACCTACCTATAAACAATTTTTAGCCAAATATATGGGATAAGCTAAAGACAGTTTACACTGGCATAGATATTTGTATATTGATACAAATGTGAAATCATTGTTTATTTTTGATTGAGACAATGTGTACATTGGTACAAAGTTAAATCTGAAACTGATTTATATAACCAAGGCAACTTGTACATCAATATAAAACTGAATCTGTAACTGTTATGTAAAATTTAATCTGTAACTGTTATATTTTATATATGCTTCTACATCTGTTTAAAATATTTGCACATTATTGTCATGTCCACTATACAATTATTACCTCCATTTAACTATACTAGACATAATGTATGATTGAACTAGTTATGGTATATGAACAAGATGTTTTATATAGCTTTGTTTGGATGATATATATGTATATACATGTCTAAAATACTGTTGCCACTTTACATGGTATAAATACCTCTGGCTAATGTTCAATAGTCATACTAAAATTCATTGTTCAGAGATTATACACCCCTTTATAGGTAATCTAATTTTATAGTACAGGTTTTAATCCTTAAAACAATCAAAACTGCAGTTAAAATTACTTAAGGTGCCATGTCACAGTCATCTCAGATACAGGTTAGAATATAGATAGACAGGAGTCTTCAACCATTTCATAGACCCAGAGAATATGGCATTTAACATTTATTATTTGGAATTCGGCCGCAAGAGACACAATGACTCCTGGTGTCACTGCTCCTTTCCTAAGATGGTGTTGAGCATCAAGGACACTACTTTGGAGTTTGTACTTTTGGTAGAGAATGGCCAGTTGAGTAAAGAACTGCCCTTACCTTGATTGCTGACAGTACACACATGATGTCCAAGCTGGATGAACAAGATGGCGAATGGAGACTGATGAAACATGCCTGGACAGGATAAGGCAGTCCCTCCAAAATTTCCCTGCTTGTGAAAATATCTGTCAGATACCAGAGACTTGTAGCCAATATGATGGATGCTCCAACGGCCCACAAAACCAGAGGTGATTGTCCAGGTAGCTCTGTCGCTGTCCTCTCCCAAATTTTGGAAGCTACTACTTCCATGTGCTTCTGAATTTCCTTCTCAGGTCTTGAAAGGATTGAAGAATAGATATTTAAGGTTACTACCCTATTATCCATTAGTGAGGAACATTCAGATGTTGGATTTTCACTTTCCCAGATGAACATTTTTGAAGTAATTTATACACCCTACCATCTACCAATATTCTAGAAATATATGATGTACTTTATATGTGTTAGGTTTTAGCTGTAGTTTGTGCCTTATCCTCTCCTAGATACAACCTCATAATAATTCCTAGTGTACATAGTCTTAGTTTAGAACCTTTTTAATTAGACAAAAGGAGAGATGTGGTGGGATTCAGGTGTCAGCTTATAACATCCGAAGATACCTACCCAGGGTCCCAGGGTCCTGAAGGGGGAGTGGTAACCCTATTCGTAAGGGGCTGCTGGGATCTTGAAAGCCCCATTTCCTGGTTCCTGAGTGTTGGAGAGACCGGTTTGGCATCCATCATCCATTGCGTGGATAATCCAGTCTTTCAGGCACCTATATAAGCTGTTACCTGTATCATGAGTGTTGGCTTATATTTTAATAAATATTAATCTTGGATTGGTGTATTTTAAGCGAATTTCTACCTTCAGTTTTTCACTATTTTCATATCTATTCAATTTAGTACTTGAAATATTAATTAGATTGAGCATTTTTAAATACAATTAGATTCATCCTTATCAACTTTCATAATACTCATGTTCAAGTGTATCAAAAACCTCAACACAAAATCAGATACACTGAACCTGATAAAAATCAAAGTGGGGAATAGTTTCTAATGTATTCACAAAGACATAATTTTCAGAGCAGAATACCTATAGCACAGGTACTAGTATTAATTAATATTTAATATAATTAATAAATATAGTAAAAACAATTAATAAATAGAATTTTCATAAAATTGGAAATATTCTGAGAACTCTTGTCCCAAGCCAGCCATAGATCTCAGTCTCTAGGACCTAGGCACTAGGGCACAACCTGTGCTCCTAACCACAACACATGGCTGACCCAGTTTCAGGCCAGCAGGGAAGATTTCTGTTGGCAGAACTTTTTCCACATACATCCCTCACTGCACCCTGCAAACTAAAGTCCCACTCCCTCCCCCAAATTCACCCATGTCCAGCTCTGATTGGACAAAGAATGATTACTGGACCAAGTGCAATTCCCTGAGACATAGAGCCAGAACAGTTTGGAACATAAACAGCTCCTTGAGACACAGATACTACTTGCATCAATTGGAGGAAGAAATTGGCAGATGTCAGTACAAGAACATATAGAACAACATAAAGAACAATAAGGTACCACCAGAACATAGTGGTTCTACAATAAGTCACGAATATCACAATATAGAAGAAGCAGAAGAAAATAACCTTAAAATATTTTTGTGAAAATAATAATAATGGTCTTTAAAGAGAAAATGAAAAATTTCTTTAAAGACATGAGGAAAAGACAAACAAGAAATTCAAATAAATCATCAAATCCCTTATAAAAGACAAGAAAACACAGAAAAAAAGGAATCTAGAGATAAAGTGTTTAAGACTTGAACATTGAAATAGAAGAAATAAAGAAGACACAAACAAAGGGAATGCTAGAAATGTAAAATGTGAGTAAACAAACAGGAACTGCAGATGCAAGCATAAACAATAGAATGCAAGAAATGAAGTGAGGGTCTTTGGCATTGAATGAACCATAAAGGAAATAGATAGGTCAGTCTACAAAAAGTTAAAAAATGCTAAAAGTTATGATACATAATGCCCAGGAAATCTGGGGCATCATGAAAAAAACCAAACATAAGAATGATATATATATATATATATATATATATATATATATATGTATATATATATATATATATATATATATATATATATATATATCAAAAAGGAATACCATTTCAAAAGCACAGAAAATATACTCAACGAAATCATAGAGGAAAACGTTTCCAACCTAAAGAAGAAAATGCCTATAAAGATACATGAAGCGTATAGAACATGAAGTATATGACACCCAAAATGCGCCACTCATCACATAATAAACAAGCCACAAAATATACAGAATAAAAAAGAGAAAATTTAGGACTACAAAGGAAAAAGGCCAAGTAACTTATAAATGCAGTCCAATCACAATAATGCATTACTTTTCATTGGGGACTATAAAAGCCAGAAGTTCCTGGACAAACACTAAAAGACCATGGATGCCAGGCAAGACTACTATTTCAATCAAAGCTTTTAACTACTGCAGACAGAGTAAACAAAAATATTACCTGACAAAACCAGATTTAAACAATATCTATCTACAAATGCAGCCCTACAAAAAACACCAGAAGAAAAAAATCCAACCTAAGCAAGTTAGACACACCTGTGAAAACACAAGTAGTAAGCAATCTCATTGCAGAGAATTCCAAAGAAAACACACCCACACTACCACCAGTAAATAACTAGAATCAACAATCACTGGTCACTAATATCTTTTAATATCAATGGACTCAATTCACCTATAAAAGACACAGGGTAACACAACATGTAAGAAAACAGGATCCATCCTACTGCTGCATACAAGAAACACACCTCAACTTCAAAGACAGAGACTACCTCAGAGTAAAGGGCTGTTGCAAAAATACTTTCCAATCAAATGGAATAAGCAATTTGGTGTAGCTATACAGATATCTAACAAAATAAACTTAAAACTAAAATTAGTCAAAAGTGATCAGGGAAGATGTTACACATTCATCATAGAAAAATAAAATCATCAAGATGAAGACAATCCAGATTTATGATCCAAATAAAAGGGCACACACATATATGTAACATGAGAATTCTTTTGAATACTCTGTAAATTATCATTAAATTAAAAAAAAAAACTGTTTTGGTATATGGCAAAAGAGCTTAAAGGTAGACAAAATCCAAACATTAAAAAAAAGGCAAACAAAGAACTAAGACACTACAAGCTGCTGCTGAGAAGGATTTTTGATTTGACAGAAAAGGGTAAATGACTTGAGATGTCTTTCTGTTTGTTGTAAAGTATCATTAAATAATAATAATAATAATAATAATAATAATAATAATAATAATAATGTTTTGGCCTATGGCAAAACACCTTAAAGATAGGCAAAAAATCCAAACCTAAAAAAAATACAAACACACACATACACACACACACACACAAATGCTACAAGCTAATGTCCCTGAAAATAAAACACAAACAAAACCATTAGCCACATGACAAAACACAAATTAATTAAAAATAAATTAATAAGTCTAAACCATAATCTAAACATTTATTTTTAATGTAAATCTTTAACAATTAATTGTCTAAACAACTATAAAATTACTCTTCCAAACAATCCTTAGACCTAACAAGCCAAAAACCTCTGACTATACATATGTAAAAGAAACATTATTGTATCTTAAAATGTATATCAAATCCCCCAAACAAAGATTAGAAGACATCAACATCCCATTCTCACTGATGGATAGTTCTACCACACAGACACTTTAGAGAGAAATAGGATCTAAGAGATGTTATGACTCAAACTGACTATATAGACATATACAGAACATTCCAACAATCTCAAAAGAATATATCATCCCAACACTTCAAGAGAACTCTAAAATTGACCACATACTTTACCTTAAAGCAAACATTAATAAATACAATAGAACTGGATAACCCCTTGTATCCTATTGGACCACCTTTGTCCAAATTTAAAGTTCAACAACAACACAAACCACAAAGAGCCTATAAACTCATGCAAACTGAACAATCCCAAATGAACCATCCCTAAATCAAGGAAGAAATAAAGAAAGAAATCACATAAGTCCTAGAATTCAATGAAAACGAATCCACAATATACCCAAATTTATGTGACACAATGAAAGCAGTGCTAAGAGGAAATTTCCTAGTACTGTGTACCTACATATAAATTTGGAGAAATATCACACAAGCAAATTAACAGCACACCTGAAAACTAGAACAACAAAAGAAGCAAACTCACCTAGAAGGCATAGTCAGCAGGTAATAATCAAATTCAGGGCTAAAATCAATTGAATAGTAACAAAGGAAACAATATAAAGAATCAATAAAACAAAAAGCTGTTTTTTTGAGAAAATTCAAAAATTTACAAACCCTAATCCAAACTAACCGAAATAGAGAGAATATCTATATTTAAAAAAAAATCCAAAATGAAAAGGGAGATATTGTAATGATTCCTGGCACATAGTAGCCATGTGGTAAACCCAATGTGACACCTGCAGAACACCACATAAGGAGGGCACGCCTCCTCATGTGCAAAACTAACAGATATAACAAAAGAAATTAAGAAAATCCAGAGGATGTTAGGTTATACTTTAATAAACATGAACTCCACAAAATCAAAAAACAAATAAGAATGGAAAAATTTCTGGATAGGTACCACTTACCAAAACTAAATCAAAACCAGATTAATTACTTAAGTAAAATTACAACCCCATAAGAAAATAGAAATAGTTATTAAAAGTCCTCCAACAATAAAAAGACTCAGATGGTTTTAGCTCTGAATTATACCACAATTTCAATATAAAAAAGTATTACTAGTCCTCAAATTGTTCCACACAATAAAGACAGAAAGAATATTGCCAAACCAGTTTTATGAGGCTACAGATAACTTGATATGCAAACCACACAAGGATGCAACAACAACATAGTAACAGACCAGTCTCTTTTGTAAACATTGGCACAAAAATACTCAATAAAACACTGGCAAATAGAATCCAAGAACATTTCAAAGAGTCATCTTCCATGATTAAATAAGTTTTATTCCAGAGAGGCTGACATGATTTAACATATGAAAATCTGTCAATGTCATCCACCATATAAACAAAATAAAAAAAATAAACACATACTAATCTAATCTCATATATGTGATGAAAATGTCTTTGACGAAATCTAAAACTGCCAAATACAAAAGGTCTTGGACAGATCAGGGAAACAAGAACATATACTTAAACAGCATAAAGGCAATATACAGGAAGCCAATAGCCAACACCAAATTAAATGGAGAGAAATTCCAAGTGATTCCACTAAAAATCAGGAATAAATCAGGTGGTCTTCTCTTTCCATATCTATGCAATATAGTATCTGATCTTCTAGCTACAGAGATAAAAAAACAAAAAGAGATCAAGGGGATATAAATAGTAAAGGAAGAAGTCAAACTTTCACTATTTGGAGATGATATGATAGTAAATATAAGTGACCCTCAAAATCCTACCATGAAATTCATACAGCTGATATACATCCTCAGAAATGTGGCTGGATATAAGATTAACTAAAAAAAAATCACTATCCCTCCTGTATACAAATAATAAATAGGATGAAAAAAATCAGACAAATATCACCCTTTAAAATAGTCAAAAATAATATAAAATATCTTGAGATAATTCTAACCAAACAAGTGAAAGTTACTTATTACAAGAACCTTAAATCACTGAAGAAAGAAATAAAATAAGTTATCAGAAAATGTAAAAATCTCTTATGCTCTTGGATAGGTAGGATCAACATAGTAAAAATGAAATTCTTACCAAAAGCAATATATAGATTCAGTGCAATCCTCATTAAAATCCCAGTACAATTCTTCAAAGACCATAGAAAAATACTCAGCTTCATAAGAAAAACAAAAATCATAGAACAGCAAAAATAGTCCTGTACAGTGAAAAAATTTCTGGAGGCATCGAAATCTCTGACTTCTAGTTCTACTATAGAGATATAATAATAAAATCAACTTGGTGCTCACATAAAAACAGAAACATAGATCAATGGAATTAAATTTTGGAGACTAACATTAAACAAAACAACTATGAACACTTAACTTTTGACAAAAAAAGAAGCTGAAAATTACATAATAAAAAAGAAAGCATCTTCAACAAATGGTGCTAGCATATCCAGTTATGGTGGCATGCAGAACAAAGCAAATAGATCCATATCTATCTGTAGTAGGAGGTTTCTGTCCTGGACTTTTGGGCCTAACCTCAAGGTTTAGGCCTACACACCCACAGACCGGCAGAGACACACAGATGAATATGATAGTTTTAGGCTGATCAACCTAAGGCCCAGGCATATAACTTGCTAACTCTTTACCCTTAATCTAACCCATGACTCTTAACCTGTTCAGCCATGGGGCTCAGTACCTTTTCTTAAAGCAGCATAGTTGTCTTCTGCTTCTTCCAGCTTCTCTCTGGCATTCTGCTCTGTTCTTCCATTTCCCAGAGTTCTCCTAGTCTGGTAGCACTCCCACACTTCCTTTCTGCCTTTGGCCAATCAGCGCTTTTTATTAAACCAGTGGGTGGGACAATTATTTACAATGGAACAACATAACCTCCCATATCTATTGGCCTTCACAAAACTCAAGGCAAATTAGATCAAAGATCTCAATATAAATCTAAGTACACTGAATCTGATAGAAGAGAAAGTGGGAAAGAGCCTTGAATGCAGTGACATAGGAGACCACTTTCTAAATATAACACTAGTAGCATAGACACAAAGACAAATAATCAATAAATGGAATCTCCTGAAATTGAGAAGTTTCTGTAATGCAAAGTATGTGATTGGTAAGACAAAATGACAGCCTACTGAATGAAAAAAAAATCTTTATCAATCCTGTATCTGACAAAGTGCTGGTCTCTAAAATATAAAGAACTCAAGAAACTAGATATCAAAGTACCAAATAATCCAATTTAAAATAGAGTACATATCTAAATAAGGAATTCTCAATAGAAGAATCCCAAATAGTGGAAAGAAATTTTAAAAAAAAATTCTCAACATCTTTAGCCATTAGGGGATTGCATATCAAAGCAACTCTAAGATATCATCTTACACATGTCAGAAAGGCTAAGATCAAAATCACTGATGACAGCCTGTGTTGGGAATAATGTAGAGTAAGGGGAACAATTTTCTAGTGGTTGTGGGAGTGTAAACATGTACAGCCACTCTGGAAATCAGTATGGCAGTTTCTCAGAAAACTGGAAGTCAATTTACTCATGATCCAGCAACACAAATCTTTGGCATTTATTCAAAGGATTCATATTCATACCACAAGGACATTTGCTCAGCTATGTTCATGGCAGCAATATTTGTAATAGCCAGAACCTTGAAGAAAACTAGGTGGCCTTCAACTGAAATATAGGAAAAATATTGGGACATTTACATAATGGGATATTATACAGCAGTTAAAAATGACATCTTGAAATGTGCAGACAAATGAATTTAACTAGCAAAAATTCCTTAGTAAGGTAATCCAGGCCCAGAAAGAGAAACACACTATGATATGTACTCATTTATAAGTGGGTATTATATATAAAGTCAAGGATAACCTGGCTCAACTCATAAGTCCAGAGAAGCTTGACAAGAAGAACTCAAGAGAGATATCCATGGACCCTCCTGAGAGAGGAAAATAGATAAGCTCTCCTTAAATTGGGAGCATGAGGGAAGAGGCTAAGGATATGTGGAAAGAGAACATGCGAGACAGGATGGTTTAGTTTTGAGAGGAATAGAAAGGGAGAACAAATAAAGAAATATCCTTATATTGAGACCATTTGGGGATTAGGAAGAAAACTGGTCCTAAGGAAACTTCAAAGAATCCACATGAACGACCCAGCTAGGACTCCAAGCAGTAGTGGAGAGGATGCCTGAACTATGCTTTTCCTGTAATCAAACTGATGACCACTCTAATTTTCATGACATTATCTTCAGCTAGCAACTGAATCAAGCCAATGCAGAGATCCACAGCTAAGCAATGTTCTAAACTCTCAATCTAGTAGAAGAGAAAGCTCAGGGATTATAAAAGCAAAGAAGTCAAATCAAGGGGGAAACCCACAAAGACAGCAGACCCAAGCTACTGTGAACCCACTCACTCTGGATTGACAGGTGGTGAACCTTCATGGAACTTAACGAAATACTCTGAATATGGATGACATTTGTGTGGCTTAGGCACTTTGTGGGGCCTCTGGCAGTGGGATCAGAATATATCCCTAGTGCATGAAATGCATTTTGGAGCTCATTTCCATAGAGGAAAACCCTTCTCAGTCTTGACACAGGAAGAGGATCTTGGTCTTGCCCAAACTTGATATCCCAGACTTTGTTAACTCCCTATGCCTTCCTCTCTTAGGAGTGGAGAAAGGGGGAGTTTAGGGGTTGATGTGAGGATGAGAGGGAGAGGGAACTATGTGGTTGTTATGTAAAATATACAAAAAAGCTTTTAAATGGAAAAATTTTTAAAATTCCGCAAGTACAAAAACACCATTATTCAGACAAACTAGAAGCATACATAACAGGAACTTTGCTTTTGCAAGTTCCACACTAGATAGAGGATTAATAATTAAAATATATTAAGATCTCAAGAAACAAAATATCCAAAAACCAAATAATCTAATTAAAACTTATACAGATATACACAAAGAATATTCAGTAGAAGTAATTGAAATGGCTGAGAAAACACATGAAATATGCAAAAGCCCTTTCCATCAAGGAAATGCAAATTAAAACTACATTGAGAGTCTATCTTTTACCTGTAAAAATGGCTAAAATCAATAACAAGTGACAGCTCATGCTGGTGAGGATGTGGAGCAAGAAGAACATTCCACTATTATTGTGGGAGCATAAATTTATTTAGCCACTATGTAAATTAATATTGCAGTTATTCAGATATTTGGGAATCAATCTACCTCAATATCTCGGGCACATACCCAAGGGACCCTTCACTCTACCACAAAGACACTTGTTCAATCATGTTCATTTCAGACTTATTTATAGTAGTCCGGAACTGAAAAAACTTTGAGGTTGTTAGTCAGGAATTGAAAAAACGTTGAGGTTGTCTTCCAATAGAAGAATGAACACAGAAAATATGGTACATTTATACAATGGAGTATTACTTAACTGTAAAATAAATAGATCATAAAATTGGGTGGCAAATGGTTGAAATTGGAGAATATCACTCTGAGTGATATAATGCAAATACAGAAATATAAATAAGGTACATATTTGTTTATAAATGGTAATTAAGTAAATGATTAGCAAGCTATAATCTGTAGATCCAGATAGGTCATGTAAAAAGCAGTGTCTAGATCCAGATAGGTCATGTAAAAAGCAGTGTCTAGGAGGGCCACATGGATTTCTCTGGGAAGTGAAATAGAATAGGTTTACAGACTAGAGTCAGGTGAGGATGGAAGCAGGAGAATAGATTGGTTGGGGAGATGGTTTGCTGGGAAAGACAAGGAAGAGAGATGGCTGGAATTTAGGTGGGACATTTGTAGTTATGATATGACATTCCAATGCTATAAAATTTTTCTGGAGTTTATGAAGTTGATCCTAACAAAGACTTGTTGCAATAAGAGATTTGAAGCCTCAAGTAGCCATCTCTTTTTGCCAAGTGAGGCTTCACATGTCAGGACCAGGTTACGTTCATATAAGTTGTCACCCAAGGGGGTTCTGTGAAAATTCCCTAGTAAGATTTACTGTTGTTAATACAAAGGTTGCTCTCAGAAAACCAACAGTGAAGTCTCATAATCAAGAGCAGCACCCTCACAATGTATTGTACTTGAATAGGCCAAACTGGTGACTCTGTGGAACCTTCACTTTTATTCTAGCCTTTATGCATAGGCAGGATACTTTGCAGACTACCAAAAGAGAAAAGTGGACACCAAGTTAGCTACAAATCCTTGTCATAACAATCTGATCTGTCTGAAAAGTATACAAAAGCAATGGTGGCATGGAACTCATGGGAGTAACTAATGTTTGTTTTAAATTAAGGGCCACCTACTCCATGAAAAAGAACACATGATCAATGCTGCTTGACTAAGAATAACCCAAAAATGAAGCAACCCAGAACCTTGAGTATAACCAAATACTTTATATAAAGGTATCAATAAAATGATCCCTAATAATATGTTGTTGTCTTCTGTTGTAGTAGGTTTCCTCGGGTCCCAGACAGCCAGAGATCCCGGACCCACAGACCTGCCCGGCGCCGCTTATCCGCGCACCGCCCAGGTCCCCAGAAATGACTCAGAAGCTTCTATTTACTTCATGCTGTTTGGCCTATGGCTCAGGCACATTGCTAGCTAGCTCTTATATCTTAAATCAACCCATTTCTATTAATCCGCGGGCCACGTGGCCCGTGTGGCTCACCCGTGTTCCTTACATGCTGCTCTTTCGGTGGCTTCAGCTCGGTCTGCCTCTGACTCTGCCCTGCTTCTCCTATCTAAGCTCTGACTCTCCTCCCACCTATTCTACGGTACCTGCCATGGCCCAAACCAGCTCCTTTATTTAAAGATACAGCACACACAAATGCATTCCCACAGTCTTCATATATTAGCTTCATATCTAGTCATTCCATTTCAGCATTCTCCTGCAACACATTGGAACAGATGCAGAGACCACAAACAGAGAATGAGGGTCTAAATGTGAGGTTTTCACCAAATCTCTCCCCTTATCGTTCAGAGAATGATGTGAAAGAAGAGGCAGAGAGATTTTAGGAGCCATGTGTTTGGAAGATTCCATGAGAACAAGGCCCTCTGAGTCAACTAAGCTAAGGCACATACAAGATGGCAGAAACTGAGGCAGCAAGCACTGTGTTCATATGGGTCTTTACCAGGTCATTTGTTTATATTCATCATAAATGCTAGCTTAGTATTTTCATTTGACTTTTGAATATGGGAATGGATGGGTCCCTTACTCTTTTTTGTGCCTGCTCTTGAGACTCTTCTCCTGTCAGTTCGTCATATCAAACTTCAACATGATAGTTTTTTCATAATTTATTTTGTCACATTTGGTTGTTTTCCCTTAGAAGCTTATACTTTTCTATTGACAGGTAAAATGGGACTGGATGTGGGAGGAACTGAAAGGCGACTCTATCATCAGGATATGCTGTACAAGAAAAGAATCTGTTTCCAATGAAAAAAGAAACATAGACATATTTTTCTAAACAATTTCACAGAATAATTATATAACACCTAATGTAACAAAACCAGAATGTATGTTAATAAAAAAAGTAGATATTAGAAAAATAAATGTGACAAATTTGAATATTAGTTAATATTAAGTATTTTATTCAAATGAAGTGATAGTTTATTTTTAATCACTTTTGTCTGCTTTCTTTAAATTTTTAGAAATAATAAAGATTAAATTTTAAGAGATAATATATTGTTTTTTAAATCACATATTCTTTTAGAAACATAAAGAAATTGAAACAAAGAGAACAATACAAAGAAAGGGGGGAAACGTGATGTGAGAGTGCCTTTCTGTATGCTGTGAATATCAATCTTTAAATAAAGGAGCTGTTTTGGCCCATGATAGGCATCATAGAAAAAGTAAGAGGGAAAATCACAACATAGGTAGGAGAAGGGCAGAGTCAGAGACAGACCAAGCCTGACACTCAAAGAATCAACATGTAAGGAACACAGGTGAGCCACGGGCCACGTGGCAAACAAACTGATGGAAATGGGTTGATTTAAGATGTAAGAGCTAGCTTGCAATGTGCCTGAGTCATAGGCCAAACAGCATAAAGTTAATATAAGCATCTGAATCATTTCTGGGGGCCTAAGCAACAGTGGGCAGCTAAGGATTCTGGCAGGGCAGGTCTGTGGGTTTGGACCTCTGGCCTCCCAGGACCAAGAAACTCAATACAACATCGTAGTTCAAAATCACATACTTCACAAAATTGGAAAACCTGTCACGCCCATCCTCGTCAGCAAGGAAGACGCAACACCAGGCTCTTATTTCAGCAGTTTATTCAGGAACGTTGAACAAAGCTTCTACTATTTCCTTGGGGAACCCGCTCCCAGCTAAATACCTTCTGAACTGCCAATCATGGGGTGCCATGTGGGCCATGCCAATAGGTCCAGGTACATCAGAGCAAATCAAGAGCTTAGCCTTAGCCAACCAAATAAGGAGTTGTTTATCTCAGAGAGTGCTCACCATTGGGAATGTGGAAGGTGGAATCCAGCGCCATCTTTAAGGTGCGGCCACGCAGCTCTCTACACTTCCCCCCTTTTTGTTTTTATAAAGGAATTAGCAGGTGAGTGCAGAGGTCTACTCTCTGTTGTGCAAGTAACATTATCCCA
Source organism: Phyllotis vaccarum (assembly GCA_033318265.1). Lineage (NCBI taxonomy): Eukaryota > Metazoa > Chordata > Mammalia > Rodentia > Cricetidae > Phyllotis > Phyllotis vaccarum. The sequence continues at coordinate 60,654,234 of JARWLC010000010.1, forward strand.
AGACTCCTTTTGGGGTGTCCCCCTAGGGATTATGGGACTCATTCGACACCCTTTTTTCACAGAGGTGGGACATAAGGGTGAGAAACCCACATGCAAGCAAACATGCTCTCCTTGAGCCCTCTGAAACATAGCTGAGGTGCTCAACTGCAGTAGCACTAGCCTCGCAACCTGCAAAAAACCTTAATCTTTTAAGGCAGCTAGCCAAACATAGGGGGACTGTCCAGTCTCTATGGCTGAAAAGGCTTGGGCAATCATGTCTGCATCCCGGCGCTGTCTGGTCCTAATGCGGCAAAGGCACCATAGGCAGACCCTGGAGATCAGCGCCATCAGGCCAGCCATAGCTCTTAGTCCCACCCACTCCTTCAGATGATCCATGGCAACAGCAAACCAGGTTGCCAATCTCTCAGCTAGGCCGGCATCCACCCGAGATGACAGTAACAATGGCCACCCGGAGATCTTCCATCAATTTATCGAACTGTCCTGTCCAAATACCTAAAAGATAACTTGACAATTGTTTAGATAAATTTGCAGCATGGGTACTTATCAGGACAAGTGCCAGAATTCTCCTCACAGGGCCTGTCATCTTTGCTTTCCTCTGGTTGGACCTTCCTGGTCAGCTGTTCTGGAACCCACACTGGATCTCACTGATCCTGAGGAAAAACACAGACAGACCCTCATGCCCAAGTCAGCATGGGATCGGGCCCTCACCAGAGGCCCGTCAGTATGTCCTTCCACTTAACTAGGCCTTTACATATGCCATGGGAGTCTTGATGCCGGTCTGCATCAGAGAGCCCAGAGGAATCCAAATTTTAAAAATTAATGGTAAAGAGAGCCAGAGAGAGTCTCTCCTGGTATGGCCATGGCCTATTCCCCCTTTTTGTTTTTGTAAACATTCTTTTAATGTGTGGTGGGCTCACTCAATGATGCCCTGTCCTTGGGGGTTGTATGGCAGGCCATGAAAGAGTTGCACCTCTATCTGGCAGCAAAAGGAGGAAAATTGCTGGCCCGCATAAGCAGGCCCATTATCAGTTTTAAGTTGTAGCGGTTTGCCCCAAGCTGCCCAGGCCTTTAGGCAGTGAGCGATAACATAGCAGGACTTTTCTCCAGTCATGGCTGTAGCATGCATGACTCTTGAACAGGTGTCGACTGACACATGCACATATTTAAGATTGCCAAACTCTGAAATGTGGGTAACATCCATTTGCCATACCTTTAAGGGAAGTAAGCCTCGAGGATTCACCCCAACGCTTGGGGGGGGGCAAAATGGACAACACATTGTTGACAATTAAGAACAATCTGCCTGGCATCTGCACAGGAGAGAGAAAATTTTTGTTGCAATTCTTTGGAATTCACATGGAAAGAGTCAAGAAATTCTCTGGCCCGATCTAGTGAAGAGCCTAGAAATACCCAGTCCTTTTGGGTATAAACATCTACCTTGGCATTGCCTTCACTCAGAGGCCCAGGCAATCTTGTATGAGCTCTAATATGTTGAGAGAAAAAACATGAGGTCCTAGCTTGAATCAAGGACTGTAGTTGTTGAAACAACGCACAGACCGGGCTAGACCACTTAATGGGGCCAGCAGCTTCTAACACCTTAAGAGCATTTATAACATAGGCAGAATCTGAAATTATATTAAAGGGAAATGGGCAACTCTTAAAAACCTCTACAACTATCTGGAGTTCCACCATCTGTGGTGCCCCAGGGGAAAACTGATATTGAACAGGTGGCTGTGTCTCAATCATGTAAACTCCGCATCCGGTCTTGGATCCATCTGTGAACACATTGACAGCTCCTGGGATAGGCTGAGAGGCTGTAACTTTAGGAAAAACTACTAGATGCTCCTTAAAAAAGGTCATAAGTGGATGTTGGGGGAAATGATTATCAATCTCTCCATCAAAACTACATCTAAGCACTGCCCAATCATCAATGGTAGCACATAATGTGGAAACTTGAGCAGCAGTGTAAGGTACAATTATAGAGGTAGGAGTGATCCCCCAAAAATGGACGGTTTGCAGTATTCCACACAAAGCTAAAGTGGCCACAGCAGCAGGATAATACTCAACAGATTTAGCTAGTGAAACCTTTAGATATATCCACAATACCGGCCCCTTCTGCCACAAAAAAATCCTGTAGGCTGGCAAAGGGTCGGGAGCATGCTCAAGATAACTTTCTCTATATCTTGTATCCTATACAGGAAGGTATCCTGCAGCTGCTTCTCCACCAAATTTAGGGCTGCTCTTGCTTGTGCATCTAGCTGTCTGGGAGAATCTAGGGCTGAATCGCCCTGTAAAACATCATAAAGGGGTTTTAATTCATAATTAACCAATTTAAAAATTCCTTGAACCCAATTAATATCACCCAATAACTTTTGAAAATCATTTAAAGTACATAGCTTATCTTTCCTCAATTCTAGTTTTTGTGGGCTCACCTTATCAGGAATAATCCTAGCTCCCAAATACTCTACAACTCTATCCAGTTGGACTTTCTCAGGGGCGATAGTCAGCCCCCTTTTTCTGAGTGCTGCCACCAAGGCAAGATAGGCAGATTCTACATCTTTTTTTGGATTTTGCTGCCAATAAGATATCATCCATATAATGGATGTATCTGACTTAGGATATTGCTGCCTAACTAGTTCTAGGGCATGCCCCACAAAAAGCTGACACATGGTGGGACTGTTAGCCATGCCTTGCGGCAGGACCACCCATTCATATCTCTGGTCAGGCTCTTCATGATTGCAAGAGGGTACTGTAAAGGCAAATCTTTCTGTATCTTGACCACATAGGGGAATAGAGAAAAAACAATCTTTAATATCAATAACAATAATATGCCACAAATCAGGAAAGGTGGATAAAAGAGGCAGGCCACGCTGTACTGGGCCCATGAGCTGCATCTGTGCATTTATGGCTCGCAAATCATGAAGCAATCGCCATTTGCCAGACTTCTTCCTTTACTATTAGTCAGCTGGACCACTGCAGCGGCTAAGCCGGCGTTAGTCAGAGGACCTCCCAGCTCTCTGCATACCTTCATCCAAGCCTCCAGCCCCTTGCTCTTGTATGGAGTGATAGTGGCTCGACACTCCTTGGTGCACTGTTCATACACTAGCTGCTTTATTAGGGGCATGGTGACATCTGGATCGCCAAAAATCCTGCCTGCAGCCTCTACCATTCTGGCAACAAAATCAGAGAAAGGCTCCGTAGGGCCTTGCAAAATCTTAGTGAGGTTGCCACTCACCTCTCCCTTATGAGGTAGAGCTTTCCATACTTTTATGCCAATCTTGTTGATTTGCTCATAAACTTGTACCGGATAGCCAGTATGCTGGTTAGCAAAACGCCCTTGGCCGAGAAGCATATCTCTGTCCCAAGCATTCTGACCTGCACCATGATTAGCCACAGCTTCTTCATTAGCAAATTCTATTAAGAATGATTTCCAATCTAGGTATTGGCCAGGGCTTAGGCAAGCTTGGGCAAGCCCGCCCCAATCGGCAGGGGTCATACAGTGTCTGTTCAAAGCTTCTACCTGGGCTATAGTAAAGGAAGCTGTAATGCCATAAGCCCTTACTGATTCAGCCAGGGACTTGATGACTTTAAAGTCCAGGGGATCGTGATACCAATTCCCCTGTGCATCCTGGAACACAGGAAAAGCTACAGGGAGCTCCGCTCTCACTGTTCTCCATACTTCTGGGTTGAATGAATGTCCCCTTTCACCATCCAAGTATGAAGGGGGAGCGGAGGGAGCTGTCCTACACTCGGCGGGGCAGCATGAAGCCTCCTCAGCCAATGTCTCCTCTTCTTTTTGCCTTTTCTTTTCCTTGACTTTCAACGGTTTAACAGCCTCAGCGAGAACTAACTCATCCTCCTCCGAGTCTGAAGATTCGGAGGCTTCTAGATCAGTAAGGTCAGGGTACAGGCCCTTGTCTCTCTTGTCCCCTCTGGATCCTGCTTCACTGGCTGTCTTTTCTGATCTCTCCTCTTTTAACTGTTCTAGGGCTGCCTTCCCTCCCTCTATGGCTTTGGAGCAATGCTGGTCTTCTAGGCAACTGCGAACTAGCCGCCAGATTGGTCTGACTCCAGCCTTAAGCGTCCCTTGTTCATAGGCAAAATCTAAATCTCTTCCCAGCATGTCCCACGAGGGGATTGTCAAGCTACTGGACACCCCAAACCATGGAGTGACCAGATCGCATTCCTTCAAAAATCTCTCCAAGGTCTTTCCCTTGATTTTCAGGTTACGTGAATGGAGCAGCTCTTGCAGAGTCAGAAAAATTAGGTGTGAATGAGAAGCGCCCATGTTAAAATCTCCCTTCATTTTCACTTTCCGCTGTACTCAGCAGCAGTTCGAAAACCTGCTCTCTATTTATCTACAGAGCAGAGCAAACTCTTATCTCCTGCTTTCATCATGGTTCCCCAACTTTACCTGGGGACTTAATCTCCCACTTTTATCATGGATCCCTAACTTACCTGAGGACTCTTTCCCGCTTTTGTCGCGGATCCCCAACTTTATTGGGGACTTACCAGTGCACCCCCTGACTGCAGAAAGTTCTGAGCCTTTGTTGACTGTACAGCGAAAACACTTCCCCATACTAGCCACCACTTGTCACACCCATCCTTGCCAGCAAGGATAATGCAACACCAGGTTCTTCTTTCAGCAGATTATTCAGAAACGTTGAACAAAGCTTCTACTACTTCCTTGGGGAACCGCTCCCAGCTAAATACCATCTGGACTGCCAATCACGGGGTGTCACGTGGGCCATGCCAATAGGTCCAGGTACACGGAGCAAACCAAGAGTGTAGCCTTAGCCAAATAAGGAGTTGTTTATCTCAGAGAGTGCTCATCATAAGGAAGGTGGAAGGTGGAAGCCAGCGCCATGTTTAAGGTGCAGCCACACAGCTCTCTACAGAAAACCTAAAAAAATACATGGCTTTTTGGACATGTGTTCCTTATCAAACTTAAATCAAGTCTAGATAAATGACCTAAGTAGACCCATATCCCCCAAAGAAATAGAATTAAAAGTCTTCCAAGGGGAAAAAACTCTAAAACTCCATGTCAAATGGTTTTGGCACAGATTGCTACCAGAATTTCTAAGAAGAACTGATACTGTTACACCTCAAAATTTCCACACAATAAGATCAGAAGGAGCATTTCCAAGTTCTTTTTATGAGGCTACAGTGATCCTGATACCCAAATCACACAAAAATGCAACAAAGAAAGAGAATTACACACCAATCTCCCTCATGAACATTGATTTTTAAAATACTCAGTAGATACCGGCAAACTGAATTCAGGAACATATTAAAAATGTATCCACCATGACAATATTAAAAACTGGCAATATCATCCATCATATAAACAACATGAAAGAAAAAAAACACATGATCATCTCATTAGATGCAGAAAATTCCTTTGACAAAATCCAATACTACTTCATTTTAAAAGTTATGGAGAAATCAGGGATACAGGGACAATACTTAAACAAAATAAGTACAATATACAGCAGTCCACTCTCCCCATATCTGTTTAATATAGTTTTCAAAGTTTTAGCTATAAAATAACAAAGGGAGATAAAGGAGATACAAATTGAAAAGGAGGAAATCAAACTACCATTATTTGTAAATGATAAGCTAATATATATAAGTGAACACATAAATTCTATCAGGAAACTCTTACAGCTTATAAACACTTTCAGCAAAGTGGGAGGATATAAGATTAACTAAAAAAATTTAATAGCTATCTTATATACAAATGATAAAAGGGCTGAAAAAGAAATCAAGATAACACCAACCTTTACAATAGATGCAAATATCATCAAATATCTTGGGGAAGTTCTAATCAAAGAAGTGAAACACAAGAACTTTACATAATTAAATAAAAAATTTGTAGAAGATATCAGACAATAGAAAGATCTTCCATGCTCCCTGGATAGGTAGAATCAACACAGTAAAAATGACTTCTTACCTAAAGCAATATACAGATTCAGTGCAATCCCTATCAAAATCTCAATACAATACTTCATAGACTTCAGAAGTACAATACTCAACTTCATATAAAAAACCAAAAAAAAAAGCAAGATTGCCAAAACAATCCTGTTCAATAATAGAACTTCTAGAGGCATCACCATCCCTGAATTCAAGCTCTACTGTAAAACTACAGTAAGTAAAAGAGCTTGGTACTGGCACTAAAACAGTCATGTGGATCAATGAAATCAAATTGAAGATCCTGACATTAATCCAAACTTCTAGGAACACCTGATTTTTCAACGAGAGGACAAAATATACAATGGAATAAAGATAGCATGTTCACCAAATTGTGCTGGCATAACTGAATGGTGCCATTAGAAAAATGCAGATTGATCCATATCTATCAGCCTGCATAAAACTCAAGTTCAAGTAGATCAGAGACTTCAACATAAACTATTTTACACTGAGCCTGATAAAAGAAGGTAGGGCAATCTTAAATGTATTGGCAAAGGAGACCTAAATATAAAGATCTAAATATAAAGACTTCCGAAATATGTGCAAGTAGCACAGACACTAAGAGCAACAATTAATAAATGGGATCTCCTGAAACTGAGAAGCTTCTGTAAGGCAAAGAACAAGCTCAGTAAGACATAACAGCAGCCTATAGAATGGGATCAACCTAGATGCCTCTCAAATAAAGAATGGATTAAAAAATGTGGTACATTTACATAATGAAATAATACTCAGCAGTATATATATATATATATATATATATATATATATATATATATATATATAAATTTGCAGGAAAAAAGATGGATCTAGAGCTTATCATCCTGAGTGAGGTAACACAGACACAGAAACATAGACATGCTATGTACTCACTCATAAGTGGATTTCAGACATAAAGCAAAGACAGCCCCTGAGAAATAAGGGAAAAGGAGGAACCTAGAGAGGCATCCATGAACTTGCCTGGCAAAGAGAAATAGAGATCTCTTGAACAAATCGACATTCTGTTGGGTTGTTGGGAGACCACAGTGAGGTGGGAAGAGAAAATGAGAGACTGAGATGATTGAGTGCTGGGAGATACAGACAGGGAGAAAAAAGCAATCAATATCTTGACAGAGAGAGCTATTATAGGGTCAGAGAGGAACCTGGTGCTAGGGAAACAACCAAGAACCTGCAAGACAACCAGGACTAGCACTCCAAGCAAAGTGAAGAGGGTACCTAAACTGGACTTCCTCTATAATCAAGTGAATGAACACCCTAATTGCCATTATCTGACCTTCATTATTCAGCAATTGATGGAGGTGGATGCAGAGATTCATACCAAAGCACTTGATCAAGCTGGTCCAGCTAAAGAGAGGGAGGGAAGACTATATGAGCAAGGGATTAATGGAGGAGACACACATAGATGGCTGATGTGAGCTATTGGGAGTTCATTGACTCTGAAATGACAGCTGACGAAACTTCATGAAATGGAACTAAACCCTCTGAATGTAGATAGTAGTCAAAAGGCGTGGGCAGTGTGTGAAGTCTCTTGCAGTATAAAACCACAGTTTATTCCAGGTGCATGAACTGGCTTCTTGGTGTCCATTTTCTACAGAGAAACACTTTCCCTCGCCTTTATACTGGGGGAGTAAATCTGTCCTACCTCAATTCAATATGCCAGACTGAACTGACTCACCTTGGGAGTCCTTGCCCTCCTTGGTGAATGAATGAGGGGAAGGATATTGGGAGAGACTGGGGGAGGACTGACAGGTGACAAGGGAGAAGGAGCCATTGTAGGTATAAGAAATTTAAAAAAAACCGGAAGAACCACAAAAAGAAATATAAAAAATTGTTGATATAAGATTTGAAAATGGCAGGTGGATTGAAAATTGTTTAATTCTTAAAAATATGTAAGTTACATTTGGGAAATTTTAAATCTATAAAATAATTACACAGAATATGACAGATAAATTAAAGTTTTTATAGATTATGGAAACAGTATATAAAATAAAAACAATTGGAAAATTCAATAACTCAAAAATTTATTTAATAACTATATTAAAATATCTCAATATACATTAATGTTTTTATAAATTATGGAAATAGTATATAAAATAAAAACAATTGGAAAATTCAATAACTCAAAAATTTATTTAATAAGCATATTAAAATATTTCAATATACATATATGTGTTTAAAAATAAAAGTATATGTTAATGAAATTATGGCAAAGCTTATAAAAGTGTTTTATAATATTTACCTTTATGAATAATCATTGTTGATTACTGAATTTACAATTTCTTATATTTTTAAAATTTCAAAGAATATGTGCCTAATATGTTTGCTGACTCCTGTCATAGTGTTTGCAGTTAGTATTTGTATAGAGGACTTCAGCAACTCATTGGGCACATTGCCTAAATGATCTTTAATAGAGTATATTTTGAGAAGAGTTTTCAAAGAGATTTAACTTAGTATTGTCAAAAACTATATAATTGAAGACTAAACATGCCTGCGGATGCAGCCTCTTTTGTAGATTTGCTGATTAGCATTTCGATGACACAGCTTTAATTTGGCCCATCATCATTATAATCATCAAATACTATAAGAATATCTCTAATAAATACAATATTAAATGAAATGGCCACATTGGCTTTCTCTTGAGTGTAATAGAATATGTGTAGACTGAGTACAACCTTTTACTAGAGAATGTTTTTATGCAAAAATATTATGAATACATTTTTACGTGGCTACAATAACTTATAAAATTTTTCATTACATAGCTAATATAAACAAACATTTAAGTAAATATAATAGAAATAAATGTAATCTGTATCTCTCTGGGTTTCTGATGTTACAACACACTGATATAAAAAGTGAAGTTCCTTGAGAATTGGAAAGGAACTATGTGTCAGAATTTATGACTGAATTTTTATACAACTTAAATCACTAAATACCTTTGTGTGTCATTTTCATCATAAGTAATTTTTCTCTGAAGCCATATTTTTACTTCTGTTATACTAGAAACCTGTGAAAGAATTCTGGAAAGAAGAAATCAATTCCCTCATGCCTTAGGCACAATGCCAAGTCACTATTCATAAATATTTATAGCAATAGACTATGGTATTTTTTTCTGTATCAAATACAATGTTGTGATTTAGATACTAGGCCCATGTTAAAAAAAAATTGGAATGCTGTTCACAACAGAATTTCAAAAATTCATGTGGCTTGTATAGATACTATGAGCATTATAATAAAGGGTAAAAATTACAAACTTAGATAGGATAAGAATTGTTCAAGTAACTGAAATTACCGTATGTTTGAGTGTACTGTAACAGATTTAGAATAGTTTAGAACAGATAAATAGTTCCAAGTATTCGTTGATTGGATTTTAGGAACTTGATTTTGATAGTAATTACAGTAAGAGAAAAAAAAAGCATTCATTTAATATAGAAATAACAATTTTATTTTATAGAGTTGTTAGTATTTTAGAAATTATTGCAAATATTTTATTCTACAGGCATCAATGATATTACTCAAATAATCAGAAGTTTATTTCTTTATCATGACCATGTTACAGTGAGGAAGGGTAGAAATATTTGCTAACAATTCCTACCTGTAATTGATCACACTGCAAATTAATTGATTAGAATGCTTCAGTGAATTTAAAACAAAATGGTATGAACTGTTAGTTTATGACCCGATCCATACATTGAACTTTTAACCAATTGAGAGTCGGACTGCGATAATAATTTTAGACTGTGACCTATACAAGATGTAATCAAGTGTGGCCTGTAGTTTCTTGCTTAGCCTCTCCCCAAGGTCCTGATCCACAGTAGGGCAGCAGCTTAAAGGGGTAGGGTCCTGATCCACAGTAGGGCTTGTAGCTAACCTGTACTTTACATCTTGCTGCTTGGGTGGCTGAATCATGTCTCACAGATTCTGCACTTTTCCTTTATATCTGACTAGATTTCCTGTCTGCCTCTAAGCTTCCTTGCCATAAGCTGGAACACTTTTTTAGTAATCAGTGATATTAAGCATATTGACAGTGTACAGGAGGGCATTTCACATCACTTCTTTTCTGCCTAATCAAAAAGGAAGGTTTCAAATTTAACATAGTAAAATTATATATAGCAAAACAGTTATAAATCAAGAATTATAATATTCATTATATTTGTATTTAACAAAATTAAAGAAAATATTCTATCATCTATCTAATCTTTGTGAAACTAACATTTTTCAAAGCTAATTTGTCTTTTATTATAACTAGCAGATGCTATACTTATAACTATCTAGTCTTAAATTCTATCAAATATCACAGAAAGATATAATATCTGAGCAAACAGGAAGTGCTTTACAAGCAACTTCTAAATTCTAGAAATGACAGAAACATCTGGCTGCCTAGATAGTCACCCAAAGTTCTGTTGTAACATCAGGCCATCCATTTCTAGCCTTCAAGTCTAGAGTCTCTGTCATACCTTTCAGTGAAGCAGGAAATTTGAAGGACTGCCCTACCCATTTTTGCAAGCTTTTCAGTCATGTCTTTCTGTGTCTTATAGGGTATTTGGCATATTTTTGTGAAGGAGGAACCTAAAGGGCCATCTTGGCTTGCTCTGCCAAACTTCAGTGGTCATTTTCTTGTGGGCCCTGAATGTTCAGTTTATACAGAATAATGTCAAGTAATCAAAGCAAGAACAATTTCTTGCCCAGTGGCTAATTTTTGCCACAAAGATAGTAAATTCAACATCCATCATCTTCTTGAAGTAGATTGGTGCAGTCAGGACCAGGCATGTCTCACTGTGCAGAAACTTTAAGTTTCTAAAATATTTTAAATGCCATATTCTGTAGGTCTTTGAAGTGTCTGAGGATTACCTAATTGAAATATTCTGTGTATATATAAAAATCTAATATGACTACAAGTTTGATTATCATAGATGACTATTAAACTGTATTTTTCATTATATATTATAATTTTAAATAAGTTACATAAGCATAATACCTCAAAAATAGAAATAATCATATAGTAAAACAAAATTAACCTTAAATTTATATTAATAAACTAAAGTGAATACCAATGTACAGTATTTTGAGATTAACAGTTGTGTTTTGGACCAAAGTAGATTCAATAATCTATCCTTTGTAATCATTTCCCTATCATATTCCTTTTGTTTTTTTTTATAGAAAGATATTGACTATGACCATTAACCATTTACAATGAAAACAAATATTTATAAAAAATATTTTGGAAACTTGGGCATAGCTTTTTATACTACTTCCTGCTGTTTGGGGGGACAGGGCTTGAAATCATAAGATTTCAAGAGAATCCTGAGAAAATTTAGAATTATGATTAAATCTTTGAAATAACAGTCTGTGAGACTGAATAATCTCAGCCAGTTGCCTTCAGGGGGTCTTGGTTGATCAAACCATATTAGCATAGGAATAATCCATAGGTTTTCACTTTCTGTGGAAACAAAAACAGAACCTCTTCTTCTATTCTATGATTAGATGGGAACTAGTCATCCATTTGGTTTTCCTTTAGTTTCTTGTATGGCTAATTCAGACTTAATGAAGCTATCACTATTATTATGCACCTCATCCTGCATAACAGGGAAAACTTTTAAAAGCCCTGTTTTTATTTAAAATGATAGCTTGTAAGGCTTGTTATCTCTCTTGATATGTTATGTACTTTGAGCTATTAACCAATGCATTACAAATTTTCACAATCTAGATTGTACAGTTTTTAAAAATAGCATAGAATTGAATATAGCATTCTCATTATAGCTTAACATCTCGTTTCAATAATTAATAGCTTCTTGTTTTCATGAACTTAGATTTCAATAGCTTAAAAAACATTTTTCTTTCTAGGCAAAACTTTGCCTAACAGTTGTGCTTCAATATTAATTTCTGATTTATGGTACCTGGCTGTGTCAATAAATCTCACTTAAAATATAACAATGTAAGATAAATATTTATTAGTAAACAAATTAATACTCACAATGACAGGCTACAACTTAGGAATACATTTGGACAATTGGATGGAGGAGCGATGGACGTTGATCCAGTCTCTCCAGAAGGTAGGAACAAACAGGCCTCCCCAAGACCCCAGAAGCCCCTCTTGAAGGGGGCTGGCCACTCCCTCTTCATGAGCTCAGGACCCTGGATAAGTGTCTTCTGACCTTATCAGCTGACACCTGAATCCCATCACACCTGGCAGCCAGATGCAGAAGACTCTTTAAAACTAAATAAACAAACATACTTAGAATTTCACAAAGTACATTTAGAATTTCACAGAGTACAATATACAAAAGATGTACATAATTCAGAAGCTTATCTTTTATGCCCCATACATCGTGAGGACTTCTATACTCCATAGCAGGAAGAAGATGTTATTCACTAAGCTAGAAAAAAGGTAGTTAAGATGACTCTAATGGACTCAGCCTATCTTAGAACCTTCCTAAAAACATCTAAGAAAGAGTCCTGGCCAGGAAAAAGTGATCAAGAGACTGTCTTAATATTTGCCTGTGCTGTAGAACTTGTAATGCACTCCAGGATTATTGGTTGACAAAATGACTATAGAGCATCAATCCCAATTTCTGTAACTTATGTCTAAAAAACTTGGAGCACAGTCAAATATGTTTGTTTATATGTTGTCTATGGTCTATGACTGCTTTCAGGCACCAACAGTAGAATTCATTCATTGTAAAAGAGGCCATATGGCAAAGAAAGCATACAATATTTACTATCTGGCCCTAGAAATGGATTGCCTATTTCTGTATTAATGCTCACAGTATCTAAGCAGAGACTATATCAACGTATTCAATAGGAGATAAAATAGATTTTTTATTAAAATAGAATTTAAAATAATCTATTTTAGAAGTTTTGAGGATAATTATTTCAATTGGCAAAACAGGGTTCCTAGTGAGGCATTAGGTAATTATACTTATTGTGAAATAAAATGCATTAGGTGCTACATTAAAGGAAAAATTGTAACTGAATTTAACAATGGAGTAGATGACTAATTTTTATGGATAAGAACACCATGTACTCTTGTCATTCAGGCTGAAGGCAAGAGATCATTTCACACAACAAATAAATCAACAGAGGATATAGTAGTTGAAAAGGATATGGATAGGGAAGTGGAAAAAGAATATATTAAATAGCAATTATAACAATGTGATCCACTACAAAGGTGAGTACAGAGTTCTCTACTCATATACATTCTCACCAAATTATATAATAATTTTAAATATTTTTCTTTTTCCATGATTAAATTCTGCATTTATTTTATGTATTTATTTTAGTAATATCTAATTTTAAAAGTAGAATGTAGAATACTGGAGGTAAAAGCTACAAGAGAAAGTAGATATTAATTTAATTACCAGTATATTAACCAGCAAATAAAAAACTCCTGGTTATCTATTTTTTTTAAAGTTCAGATCATAGTCACCATGTTGAATAAATATGTATCTATTGTTTATATTCCAGTGATCTAACATAAACTGACCAGAGCACCCTGTTTAAGTCATATTCAACATGGTGGCCTATAAGGTAAGCACATATTTTCTTTCTAAAGTAATACTTCTGTGAGAAATAATTTATTTTTCCTCTGGTATAATGAGGGAAAGTGGGAGAATGCAGGATATATATCTTGAACAGTCTCTGCCCTTCTCATTTGTCTGAAATTGATTGCTAATTTATTTTCATTCTCTGCTAGCCTTTGAAGGTCAGACATAAGTTGATAATATTGGTCAATTAATCACTTAAGCTCAAATAAAATTTTCATTTATAACAAAATAATATAAAAATGTAGAAAACATAAAACTTTTTGGAAAGATGATGGACATGGTACTAAATGACATTATGTATTGGGTTATATGGTATCAATGGGTTACAGGCCACCCAAAGAAAAGTATAGACAGTGTTCAGGACTATATGTTTCAAACCTGGCCCTCTCTGTTCATTGTGAATGACAGCTGAATTACATATTTCTTTATTATTTCTTCTCAGACTAGATATATTTTTTGCATTTATTTCAGGCATATGGGTCATGTGGAAAAAAGGAAGGAAAAAGGTGGAAATCACAATGTAACAAATAACTTTTCCCAGTGGTATTTGTGATTGTTATAATGATGAACTGAATGTATCACAAGCATTATTTTATGTAGTATTTCTGTTTACACATAATAATTTTGATGAAATCTATGAGCAATTCTATATATTTAACAGAAAATTAAATATTTAAATCTACATCTACATAAATATAGTTTTCACTCATTATTCCATATACCATTTAATAAAAAGGTAAGAAGTTCAGTTCCTTACCCATTGGAAGTGCAGTTTGAAAAAATTAAATACCAGATATAAATAACCTGTTCTTAAATTACCCTCGTGGTATAATTCACTTCAAGCCAGTGCTCTTTTTTTACTTTATGTTAATCTGGAATCTTGTAGTAAATCCTCAAATATATACACTTAATATGAAATTTAATGAGGTAAAAATAGCAACAGCTTATGTACAATGATTTGTTTTAATTTTATCCTATGCAGTAAAGCCAACCATCATACAACATTATATTTATTTTGGGTTCATTATTTTTTTATGTGCTTTACAGAACGCAATTATAAAATTATTGACATGGGTGCATAATATTTATGGCAGATTTCCAAAGAAACAGATTAATCAGCATGTCGTATGTGGAGTCTACCAACATGGGGAGCAGTGAACTAGCATCTGTGTTTGTGTGTAAATGTGTATTAAGGAGAGGGAAGGATCATAAAGACAATACAATTTCAATTCCCCTTATTTCACTTAAAGGCCATGATATATGTAAAATGTACAAAGAAGGTGTAGATCTACATGAGGGCTTGATATCTTTCATGTTTTCAAAGTCCTTGCTTGAGAGCAGAAAGCTGATGTCAATTAGCATATGCTTTATGTGTATTACAACTTAAATAAAACTAATAAGCTTTCACAGTAAAATATTTCAATAAGATATCAAGCCAAAGATATAGTCTAATTAGATGTCAGAATATAAAATATTATATTAACTTTTAAAAACTGGCTTTCAATTTTTATAATTAAAGTTATCCATTTAATAGATGACATTTTAAATATAAGAGAAATTATATTTTCTTAGGATTACAAGGTTTGTAGAAGTCAAGAAAACTGTTTTGTGATAAAGTTTTCTATAAATGAAATGATATTGGTTATAGTTTCCTTCTAATAAATACTATCTGATTAATAAATTAAACATCTTGATAGTTCTTTTCACTTTGCTTGTTTGTATTTTTATAGTTATCCTATCGCCAGTATTATACAACAAAAAATTATTTAAAAATAATAAAACTATCAAAATAAGTTAAGATATGATTATTCACTTGTATAATAACAAAAATAGCAAAATCAATTGAGCTGGCATGTTAAAAATCAGTTACTGAAACCATAAGTTCTAGCAAGTTGTTCTGTGTGCAAAGGTGACTTCTTCCATCCTGAGAATCTGAGTTTGATCTTTGGGGCTCACATAGTAGAACACAAGTGCCAAAGTCTTAGTCATCCTTTGCCCTCCACAAGTGTGTACATGCAAAGTAAATGTTTAAAAGATAAGATGCATGCACATATATTTCTGTAATCTAGTGTCCACTTATCAATAAAAAAATTCAATAATATAAGAATGGACAGTGTTGTTTTGAAAAAATGTGTTTTTCCTCTACTATTATACATTTTCAATTTTTAGAAGAACTATAATAACAGAAATTTTTGGATAAAGTACACAACAGTGAAAACTAACACAATATTTAAAGTGTTATGTCCACATAATTTATCAAGTGTTTTTTCTAGATTCATTCATTTTTTTGTTAAAGGTGGAAAAGAAATTTTGTGCTTTTAGTTTTTTTTGATACACAGCTGTAGTTTATATTTCATTATCTGTTAATGCATTTCTATAATAAACATATTAAGATATAAGGCTTTTAGAGCTCAGAAATTTGCACTCTAGTAGAAAATATTACACTTAAAAGGTCAAAATAAAAGAGTAATTAACATATAACCTCCTAGAACTGCCTCGATTTTTATAAGAGAACATTAAAATAAGACATTTCTTGCTGGATAATTCAGAAATAATGAAAAAAAATTGCATAGTTGTAGAGTCATGAAGGTCAACTCTTATCTAGGCACTAGGGTTTGGTAGAGGCTGATTTCTTCTCTGTTCTCTAGAGTCAGTGATTTTCTTTCTGTCCTGACACTTCTAGAAGGTAAGGAAAGACAACTCAACAGAAACCTCAGGGACACCTTTCTGTTCTGTTGATTCAATTTTTTTTTCTCACTTTAAATGTCTAAGTTTGTGCCTACTCAAGGCCTGAAAATCTGAGCTTATGTAGATAGAAGATGGGTCATTAAAGATACAACACACTAACACCAGTTCATTCTTTACCTGATAATTCAATAATTTTTAGTAGCAGGAAAATTATACACAAAAAGAAGAGCTGAAGGAATAATGATCATCAGAAAAGTCACTGGCGCAGTCCCAATCCACAGATTCAGAGAGCACTAAGCAGTTGGTATGCAGCATGGAAGGATTCTCACCTGAAATCTCCAAAGGTACTATGTATGATCTGAAGATTTCAGTCTTGTGCTTCAGGACTCTGTGAGGATGAAAGATATTTTGTTTTAAATTACTTCATGGGCATAAATAAAAATAGTTAATGTTTCTAGTTAGAATGAAAAAATGAGCATGTTTCCTGTGTAATATGGTGATGTTTACTTCAAAGTGATAAAATGCTTGGCCATTGCAGTTAATATATTTATGTATGTAGCTGAAGATACTTCGAAGCAAATTGGAAAACATGTTATGAGTTTACCTTAATTCTCGCTGATAGTAAAATATGAAGTAGAGAGCTAAACTAACAAACTTAAGTAACATAAGACTAAAATTGAATATTAAAAATTGGAGAAATAGTTTCTGATTTAGATTTAGAGAAGCATTTGTCTATGGATATAAGTACATGTACTTAGAAGATGCTTAGCTTTATGTCCATTTATCTAAAGATTAATTTTAACTTACCCAGTTTCAATTAGAGAAACTTGTGGTAATGGAATGTGATGAATGAAGAGACATGATTGATCTAAATACTAGGAATGAATGCCAGCCCAGTGCTCAGTCCTTAATCAGAGACACACACACAGCATCTGATGTTCAAGGAGCCAAGTGGGAGAGGACAGCAAGAAGCACAAGACAGACAGAGAGCTACGAAGTTTCTCATTACCATCTTGTGAGCTTGGCAAAGTCAATCAATACATCATAGTCACAGTTGCTGCCTGTATGAGCCAGGATAGAGAGGGTCCCATGTACCACTGTGCATATTAAACTATTACCTATCGATGGATTCTCAGGGAGGCAAAATCAATGTTTTCAGTTGTGTACTCTCTGACAAGATAAATTTTTTCCTAAAAATAGCAAGAACATTATGGTCATATAGGTTTAACTAAGTAGATTATAACCCCCCCTCCCCAAAACAAAACAAAACAATGAAAGTAGGAAAGAAATAAGATGTTTAATAGGCATAGGAAGAAAATAAATGAAGAAGAGAATAAGTTTGAATATATATCTATATGCATATATTTATGTTAATAATAATGTATATTTCATATATATGAAAATTTAAAGAAGATTATTAAAAATTTCATAGTTGCTATAGAAAATAAGGTCCTAAAAGAATTTTGGACCAGCATTACTTAAGCTTTCTGGAATATGATTATGGTTCCAACCAAACATTTCAATAGAAAGAAAGAATAGAGGTGGGCTTACCCAAAAAGGATCTGTGTCAGGCACTCCTGATTAATATGTAGATCCCTATGAAGATATGTAAATGATCCAAAAAGGTTTTGGAGTATTATACTGCCTACAGTCTTTCTTTTCTTGATGGGTTCCATTTATTCAGAGCTAATTCTCTTACTGAGTTATTCCCTGTAAGTAGACCCCAAGAACTCTGACAGGCTTTTTGTGGGATTTTTTGAGTGAGGAATCTTGATGTTCATTGACAGAACAATAAAGTTATCAAGTTACTTGACAAATAGCTTTCTCATGAATCTGACCTCTTTTTCTGTTCTGCTTTCCCCATGGTGGTTTTTACCATGTAAGGTAGACCAAGGAAGGCCTGAACCAGACTTAGCAAATTTCAGTGCCATGTTCTTAATCTTATCAACCTATAGAAATCTAGGCTAAATAAATCTATTTTCTAAAAGTACTCAGTATTTTATATCCAAGCAAAACAATACAAAATATACAAAACGTGCACAAGGTATTATGTAATATTGTATCATTAAAATGGCTTTGCTTTGATTTTGTAGGCACATTACCTTTTTTGTAAGCATGTGTTCAGTGTCAGTTACAAAATTGAACTTAAATAATGGAATCTGTATTTGTGTTATATTTTGAAGCCTACATAGTAAGTTTTAATGAAACACAAGAAACTGTTATTTAAAAGTTTACAAAAATATTGAAATTATTATCTAACACTTAAAGTACACATATACATGCCTAAAAGTATTTTAATCCTTCTTTAAATTTGATTGTGGGCATTAAAGAAATCATCTAGTCTTTCTATTTCTTTTTCTCTTATTGCTAAGGTTGGAATTTGGCCCTTGCACATTCTAGACAAGTGTTTTACCACTTGTTTATGTCTTCAGTTTCATTAATTTATCATTCTAAGTATTTGCCTCAAAAGCCAAGTGTAGAAGCGGATGAAGAAGTTATCAATTTCTTCCTTCAAAAGCAACTTTGGTGGTTTATAGGGACTTCATTGTTGTAAGTCAGCAAATACCCAAACTAGGAGGCTATGGAGGATACAGGATGGGCTAGAACTTTAGGAATTTAAAAAGTCTAACTAATTTTGTTAGGCTGGCAAATGTGTTAGTTTGTTGCTTGAATATCAGTGGTTTCAGAGTTCTCAAAAGACTATTTCACAGTGGTGATGCTGTCATCACAGCATTTAATGGGATAGTGTTTTGGTTTTTTTCTGTATGTTTTTTTATTTTTTTTTCAGAAATGCTTCCTCAGGAAAAATCTAAATTTACATTCTTGGACAGCGAATGATGTTGAACATCTTTTCATATGCATATTGGTTACTTTGACTTCTGCTTGAGAACTGCATTGTTGTGGGATAATTTTTTTGTACAATGTGAAGATATGTCTCTGCCTAAGGTGCTTTCTGATTTATTTAATAAAGAGCTTAAGGGCCAATAGATAAGCAGGATAAAAGGCAGAACTTCCAACGGGAGAAAGGAACTTCAGAAGAATCTAAGGCATGGACCATAGCTAGTGAGATGCAAGGGAGTAAGAAGTCCAGTATAGATGCGGTAACAAGCCGCATGGCCAACGTAGATTCATGCAAATGGGTTAATTTAAGTTATAAGAGCTAGTTGGGAACAAGCCTAAGATAAAGCTAAGGTTTTGTAATTAGAAGGTCTCCATGCCATTATTTGGAAATTCCTGGTCCTTGATCATGCACTGCATGATCAAGACTTTTCTTTTTTTATGGTGTTGTTAGGCTTATTCTTAATTTTTGGTTTTTCTAAACTACAGAAGATTGCTTTCTTCAGTTAAATATTAATTACAAATACTTCATTTTAGTAAAAGACTTAAAATATACATCATTAATATTTCCTTATTTTAAAATGTTTTTAATTAAATATAATTAAATTGCCTTTTTTTCTTTGTTCTACTCAATCTCTCCTATGCCCCAACTTTCTGTCAAACTGATAGCTTTGTTTTTTGATTATTATTGTTATTGTTATTTTTGTTGTTGGTAGTGGTAGTGGTGGTGTATGTGTCCACGTGTGTGTGTGTGTGTGTGTGTGTGTGTGTGTGTGTGTGTGTGTATAAGTGTGTGGGGGCTATTATGAAGACTCAAATATACATTGACTATAATGGGGCATAGGATATGCATTTCAGTTATCTCATAGAAATGTACACTATAAAAGATACTCTTCCTACACATAAATTGTTTTAAAGGTTCTGAAAAAAAGTTTTAAAGGTTCAAAAATATTAAAAGACAATGACAAAACTATGTCTTTATGTGAAAGACATGTATACAAAATCTTCAAAACAAAAGCTTATCAGTGAATTTGATGATGAAGATGACATCCTTGAATATCATCTTTGAATCTGTTTATTAGTTCTCAGATGTTTTCATTTTCTCTAGGTTAAGGTGGTATTTGTACTTGATATATATATATATATATATATATATATATATATATATATATATATATATATATATATATAAATTCTACTTTTCAATTTTTCTCCTGACTCATTTGAGCCGATATTTTGGCTTCTCTCATTTTATTAGTAACATTTTACTTATTTTTACTTCATTTTCAGTTTTTCAAATACTTTTCAATTACTCAAGATCGCCACATATAAATGAGGTCCATCCTTGCCTCTGGAACTTGCAACTCATAAAACTTTAGCCTCCTAATAAAACACTGTATATCTGATGACCTGCCAGTGCTCTGACGAGAGATAAAATGTGAGCTATTTTGGGCATTTGATGCTATTCTCTATTCTTTTCTATTCATGTTCTTGCTCTATCTTAAATGTCACATATAGGAAATCTATAAACTTGTTCTTACCAAATTGAACTGCTTTGTACACTAATCTTAAAGATATTTCTCAAAAAAGATAAAAAATAGAAAAGTGCAAACAAATAATTTGTCACTCAAGAGTGTGAAAGTGAATAAAAGAATAAAGTAAGTGAGACTATTCATGAGCTTCTGATTCTCTACTCAGTATAAACTTATATGCACAGTAACTGCACCACAATGACTCAGAGAAAACAGCATAGAATATAGAAATTTATCTATGTAGCATATGAATAAAATGCCTGTTTGCCATAAAAGTACAAAAGAGATAAATATATTCCAAGTTGATAACACTCGCTTATATTTTGAACCAAAACTGAGCTTTAATACAGACTTCTGATTCCCTTTACTGCTTTCATTTCTGTAAGCTTGAACAAAGACTAATGTACACATATTTTGAATTTAGTTCAAAAATTATCAAGCTGATAGAGCTGTTTTAGAGCATGAAAAATACATTTATGGTTTCAGAATATTAAGTATAGTTGAAGTCATTTTTCTAAGGTAAAAGAATCATGTGGTCTCAATACCCAAGCTATAAAATTGTTCTTCAGTGTCATTAATTATTGGAAATAAAGAAATATATCATATGAATATATCATATAAATATGAAAGCCATTAAAAGAAGATATTTAAAAAATAATTATACTCAATATAGTGGTAAAATTATTTTTTATTAAAAAATATCATTTTTATCTCTGCATCTCCCTGATCCCCTCACTTCCCTCCTCTCAGTCAGCCTTAAGCCTTGCCCCCCATCATATACCCATCCCTCCCCCCAAAAGGGCAAGAAATCCCAGGGTGGATCAGCTCAGCTTGGCATATCCACTCAGACAAGTCTGATTTACTCATCCCAAAGTCAAGACTGGGTTAGGGTTCCTCTGCAGGGAATGGGCTCCAAGGTGCCAGCCCATGCACAGGAACACAGTCTGATCCCACCTCTCGAGGCTCATGCCATTTGACAGTTGCCTACCATTGGAGTAAAAATTCTTAAAAACTATCATCTCTAGAATAAAATTTTATTATGACATTGCATAAATAATTATGCAATATTAAAGTGATCTCGACTATTTTATTGAATATTTTCTTTGAGCATACATTGCATTTATATGTCAAATACTGGAGTTTGCTAAGAAAACATCATTTTTCCTCTTTATTCAATGAGGTTAATTTTCTTATATTAGTAAACTGTAGTCTTATCATATTACTACCTGTGACAAATAATGTTTAAAGAAGTATAAAAGTACATGTCTTAATTTAATGTAAATAGAATATTACGGCACTGGCACTGAACTACTTGCTTTCCCCTGTTCTATCTTTCACTGACTAGCAAACTCAAAAGTAATTCCTTCATATGAATGACCATAATTTTTTTCTTTAACAACATCAAGATTAAATAACTGCATTTTTTCCATCAACCTTTTTCTTATTTTCTTCTACCTTGGTAGATAACAAATATTTATTAAAGTGACATGATCTAGTTGCATGATAAAAATATGCTAATATGCCTCTGAATACATCTTAAACTAAAAACATTGTTTATGTAGACACACAGAAACATATAAGGAGGAACTGTGCATTGCAGCTTTGCCTTCAGCTACATCCCTGAGATATATTGAGTAAGGTGACTCAAATGCTATGAAGCTCATGCTGTATTTCAGTGTGCGTCTTTAAAACTCCAGGCGTGGTGTAATTTTCTGTATTATTCATACATAATCACTACAGGGTATTACACTTAAGCATCATAGAAAAGTGTCTTAGAGTACACAGCCACGAAGAGCCTTGCCTATGGGCTGAATGCATTATTATGATAACACACTATTCACTGCCTTAATGTGTTAAATTTACCTATTCGCTGATGGTGGCTGAGATAATGATGATTCCAGATGTCTAAGATAAGCAATTAATCATAATTTTCTCCACTCATTTGTTATTAGAGGAATATAGACTCTAGCCTGAAGAAGAAAAAGACTAATTCAGTAAGTGCCACTGATTCTACATTACAGAATCAGTTAAAGATGTCCATCAGAAGCATGCCTAGCCAAAATCATAGGTTAAGTAACTTCTGTGTTTTAAGCCAAGAAGAATAGTACTATTAGTGCTATGAATAGCCCATTTTTGAAAAGAAAATACATTCTATCCCTAAATCTAAGAGATTTAAATTGAGATAGATGTGAAATGAGGTACCAATTTAAAAAAATAATAATTAAAGTGCATATTATAATTAGCATAAAATAACATCTCCTGCTTACAAATAGACAATAAAACTTGAGTTTGGAGACTATTATAAAGTAGAAAATACTGCCATTTGATAAAGTTGGAAAAATGTAGCATTTATGTAATTTTATATTATTTTACTACACTTATAAAACTGATTACTGTGTGAATACCTATTTTCCTAATTAAAAAGCTAGTGAGCATTTATGAGTCAAGCATAAGACTAGTTTTGCATGTCTTTGAAGTATGTGAAGATCGCTGGATGCTAAACTTAGATTACTATAAATGGGGTTTTGAAATAATTGCATGTTCTTAAACAAGAAGACAGCTGGTAGAATCACAAAGGGATAGACCATGTAAAATATATAAACTAGAGATATGCATTTAAGTCTAATGAGAGCATATACTGCATTTTATAAAAAGCACCCTTATTATGATCCAGAAAGTTTCTGTTCAAAACCAAAATAGGAAGCAGCATAATATGTGAAGAAAAGTCAAATGGATGGATTCAAATTATGTTACAAGCACCTGGAAAGAATATGTGTCTTGACAACTTTTCTATTGATGTGAAGCAAAAACACGACCTAGACAACTTATTAAAGAAGTATTTTACTTGAGATCCGGTGTTCCATTGGTGGTAGAGTCCATGCATGTATGGGTTTGTAACTCTTGCTGAGAGTTTACATGTTGAGGTAACTGCAGAGCAGAGAAAGGTTAACTGGGAACTGCATTGGCTTTTTAAATGTGAAGGCTCATCCCCAGTGACTCATCCTTTTTAAGATTATGCCTATCAATTCCTCCAAATCAGCTCCACAAACTGTATAATCTTAAGAATTCAAATAAAGGAGTACACGGGGCCATTCTGATTTAAACTACTACAGTGTTGGCTTTAAGGCAATAAAAAATGAACATAGAGGAAATACAGCCGCAGCAGGGAACAGATCCTGACTGAAGACAAATGTCAGACAAGTTTCTCTCTCAGCCTCTTCATCAGCTTTGTAACACTGTAAGTATTGCCAATGATGAACACATTGTTTAGAAAAACTCTTAGTCATTAATGACTATTGTGGAACATTATTTTAAGTAGTTAAAGATGTGTTACATTTGTTTCATATTGCCTGCCTAAGACACCTGAATGGTTTAATGAAATATGGAATGGACAACATCTAGGCAGAAGATAAGGGGGGGATCTGGCAGACAGTGAGAATAGGTAGGAGGATGAAAGAAGACGAAGCAAGAGAGACAGGGAATCAATCTCCCTAAGGATCCAATATCAATAATACATTTGCTGTGTTTTCATGTGTGTACCTAACTTGCTTGGGTTGGACTTTTTCTTCTGGGACTTTATGTAGAACTTCATCTGTGGATTTGTATTGTTTAAATCTGATTTTGTAGTTGAATATATTGTTATCTCCATTTATGATAATTGAAAGCTTAGTTTGGGCTGGCACCCATGTTCTTTCATTGTCATTAGAACATCAGTACAGTACCTTCTGGCTTTTAGAGTTCCACTGAGAAATCGGGTGTCATTCTGATAGGTCTGACTTTATATGCTACTCGACTTTTTTCCTTTTCTACTCATAGTTTTCTCTTTTAATTTTGTGTGTTTAATGTCTTGATTATGTGTCTAGGGGACTTTTTGGAGGTTCAGTCTGTTTGGTGTTCCGTAGGCTTCTTGTACCTTCATAGGTATGTCTTTCTTTGCATTGCTGAGTAGTACTCCATTGTGTAAATGTACCACAGTTTGTTAATCTATTCTTCAGTTGAGGGGCATCTAGATTGTTTTCAGGTTCTTGCTATTATGAAAAATGCTGCTTTGATCACAGTTAAGTTAATGTCTTTGGGGTACGAAGGTTTATCCTTTGGGTATATGTACAATATTGGTATTGCTGGATCTGCTTCAGCATAGGCAGTCATCTGTGTTTTTGATCTTAGTCATTCTGACCTGTGCATGCTGGTATCTCAAAGATGCTTTGATTTGCATTTCTCTGACGACTAAGTATGTTGAGTAACATATTAAGTGCCTTTCAGCGATTTATAATTCTTCCGTTGCGAATTCCCTTTTTAGCTCTGAACCCCATTTTTTTTTTTAAATTGGGTTATTTAGGTTTTTGGGCTCTAGTTTCTTGAGTCCCCTATATATTGTAGAGATCAGTCCTGTGTTTAATATAGGGTCTGTGAAGATCTTTTCCCATTCTGTAAACTGTCTTTTTGTCTTCTTGACTGTGTTATTTGCCTTACAGAAGCTTCTCAATTTCAAGAAGTCCCATTTATTAATTGTTCTTAGTGCCTGTGCTACTGGTGCTATATTTAGGAAGTGCTCACCTGTGTCAATGCGTTGAAAGCTATTTCCCACTTTCTTTTCTGGTTTTGTATTTTTATGGTATCTCAGATATTCTGGTTGTTTTGTGTAAAAATGTGATGGATTTAACATTTTCTTTAACTTGTGAATCTTTTTCCCCTATCATTTCCTCAGTGTGTGAGATTCTTTATTTCATCCCTTCAATTCTCTTAGTGATGCTTGCCTCTGAAGTTTCTACTTGTTTACTCAGATTTTCCTTTTCCAGACTTCCCTCCATTTGTTTTCTTTATTGTCTAAAATTCAAGTTTTAAGTCTTGGGCTACTTTATTTTTTCTTAAATCTGTTTAATTTTTTACTTTGCTTTGTAGAATTTCTTAGAATTTTTTAAGAAATTCATTAATTTCTTCCAATGTTTTGTTTGTCTTTTTCTTCATTTCTTAAAGGATTTTTTTTAATTTCCTCTTTAAGGGCTTCTATCATCTATGAGATTATTGTTAAAAATAGTTTTCCTGTGCTTCCTTTGCATTGGGAAGTAGGTTTTACCTTTGTAGAACCTGTAGTTTCTGGAGATGCTATATTATTCTTTATGTTGTTGAATGTGTTCTCATACTGCTTTCTGCCCATTTCTTCCCCGAATTTGTACAGCCTGTGTATTCAGGGGTCTTGCTTCTTTCAGTATTACTGTGTTACTTAGTTGCTTTTCTTCACATGCTGACTGCTCTTTTTGCCTGTGCCTTTCTCAGTGCTGAAGTAATGAACTCTGGTGCCTTGGAGAAACTAGGTACAGGAGTGGAGGTGGGCATGGGTGCTTCTGTGTCTCTGGGACTGGAATGGATGTGGGAGAGGGGCCAGGCAGGCATGTAACAATGATGCCTGGGGTTAGAGCCCTAGGCTGGTTAATCAGGAGCACAAGAGGTTACCTTTCCTTCTACTTGCTTCAGAGTGTTTGCATGTGTGTGTGTGACTCATATAGACTCTGGTGCCTTGGAGGAATTTGGCACAGGGGCAGAGAGGTGAGTTGGGGGTGCTGCTGGGTCTTGTATGGGTGGGTGGATGGGCCAAGTGTGTGCCACATGTGTTTGGAGTTGAAGACTGATACAAACAACTTTTAAATTAGTTAAATTAGTTATTATACTAGACATATCTCATGCAGTAGTAAATTTTATGCTGTGTGTTTCCTGGGTTTATGCTGATATGAAGTCATTACAACAATGGACTCCATTATAACATTAAATGGCCTAAATTTCAAACTACCAACCAAATCAAATGCTGGCAGGTATTGAAGCAATATAGAAATCTGTTTACTGGAAAAATTACAAACTATGTGTCCATTTTCAGTAACTGTAGTTTTTTCTTTTTATACTAACACTTGCCTGGTAGGCTACAATATGTCCACACAAGCCTTTTTCCTGAATGTTTATAGCCTCTTTATTCCTAAGAGTATCCAAAATTGAACCAACTGAAATATCCTCCAGCAAATAAATAAAAAAAATATACTGGAATATATTGTAACAGTAGAATATTAGTAAGCACTAATAATTAATGAGAAAATACTGATAGAAAAGGAAAACATGGAAAACACACAATTTATGAAATCTACAGAGCATTGGGATGATGGTGCTTCCATCTCACAGTATCAGGAAGTGGGTGACCTGACTAACATATTTACTTCACATCTGTAATAGATGGAGGCTTAAAGAACAAGTACTCAACAAGCTTTCTCCTGAGGTCTCTTTTCTCAAATTGTAGGTAGCACTTTTCTTTTGTTCTCTTGTGTAACCCTTTATGTAGCCACCCTCACCTAATGGTGCTTTTCTCCTATATCTTCTATGCCTGCAATTATATTATAGTACATTCTACACCATATGATCTAACTTAAGTATACTTATTTGGATAAGTCCCCATCATAATTACATGAAAGTTTGGGGACTTAAGTAATTTATAAGTTTCAAACATTTTTCTTCAAACAATGATGGTACATAATATAACCATGGAGCATAATGAGGAGAAGTAATTATGAAAGCAGTGATGAGTGATGTCCATGTGTTAGAATGGAAAGACTGTTGAGATTGTTAAATGTAGTGCATTGGGAGATAGTAATAGAAGATACACGTCCCCATGAATTTGTCTAAACCTAGTAACACTGAAAAACAAAGAATGACTTTAACTATAGACTTTCAATATAAACCAATGTGTTATGGTAGCTTACTGAAAATAACCAATTTACCCTTAATATTGTATTTGATAGAACCAGTGTGTATTTCTTATTATAGATATGCATAACTATATAGATATTATAGATATAAATATTCTAAAATAAAAATGATGGTTTCAAGACACACAATCAATTATTTTTTTTCTAAAGGATGAGCTTTACATATTGCACATTACCTTTGCACAAAAGACATTCTCCCTTCCTCACTCTCTCTAACCTTACACAGAAATATATCCCAGGCTGTAGGACTATGTTGTTACATTGTAAATAATTGTCTCACCTACTTGTTTAATAAAAATGGTGATTGGCTGAAGGCAGACAGGAAGTATGCGGGGGTCTATCAGGTTGGGAAATCTCTGGTAACTGGAAGAATAGAGCACAGATACCAGAGAGACCAACAGAGAAGTCAACAGATGCAGAGGACATCTATGCAGCTCTGAGAAAACATACTGAGCTGCATGGCTGAACAAGATAAGAATCATGGGTTAGTTTAAGAATTAAGAGTTAGAAAGTTATATTCCTTGGCCATAGGCCAATCAGCATTAAATGAATATAAGTGATTTGAGTTTCTGTGGAACTGCAGAAACTTCATACTACACCAACCCACTTGCTATTCATAAATATTCTTGTGATGCCCTTCATAACCAAGGTACTGCCATCTATAGTTCATGTACAGCTCTTCTCTGCCCTGTAGTGAATGGTTTTTACACATCTATTCATATGGCCATTGCACCCTCTTGTGACTAGGAATAGCAGTTGATGAAACAACTTCTTAGCTTTGAGATCTGAGGCTCTTAATAGAGCAAACTGTACTGTCCGGACACATATCTCTGGCTATCTTATTGTCAGGAGAAATTTCAGGTGACTGAAATAAATGTGCAAAAATAACTCACCTATACCTAAAATTATATTCTTTACTTTACGTATGATTTTTAGGCATATCAAATTATCAGTGTTTGAAAATGTCCTTGTAAACATGTAAATAACAGAAGAGTAAAAATTTCAAAACAGTTTCCTTAGCATTCAAGCAACCAAAGCAGAAAAAGCTCAAGGTTGGGAATTTTATAGTCCTGCAAGAATTACTGAATAAAAAGATTTAAATTTTATATTATTTTTATTTCTGAGAAATTACTTCCACAAATTAATGTGAGGGAGAGAAATATTCAGACTATATTTATAGGATCATTTGCTATACTATGCAATAGTGCAAATTGTTATCAGTGGAAAGTCTAATTCTCTGAGCTGTAGGAACTTTTAAATTGTGAGGTTGTTTTGAACAAGAACAACAAAAATGTTATCAGAGATAGCCTGCAACCCAGAATCACTTGGAGCATAAGCAATAGAAACCATATCTTCTTAATTTTTATGGTATAAAAATTTGTTAATTAGAATGAAGCTCATATTATATATATAATAAAATTTGACATTAGCTCTTTTTTAGGTCTTATACTTTAAGCAATTGAAGAGAAATGAGAGAAAAAATCTTATTTATCGAACAATTATCAAAAATCAACTTAAATTTAACAAAGATAGAGTGTAATAGAGAGCAATGAATAACACATCATATGAGAAATAAAATCATTCCAGATCTATAGCCACAATTACAGTGGCCTACTGATATTAGCAATGACTTGCCATTAAATGTGGCTGTTCTTGCATGGAATTCATTTGCCATCAATCCCATTCTATGACATGCGATTGATTTTAAATAATAATTCTCTTTAAACATTAATACTAATCTTATACCACTTATTAATTTGATTCTTGAAATTGGTAATCAATCTCTTTTGTGTCACATTTGTAATCAGTCATTGATATATAATTTATATTGCATAATATTTCCATTATGAATATTGTCTTCAAAAAGTTCACTGAGGGCATAGACAAGTACTTGAATTATGACAAAGATTATGATCATAGTTTCTTTTTTAAAACTTTTCGTCATTCACTCACAACGGCTTCCAAAAATCTGCTATTTATATATATATATATATATATATATATATGAATTTTTTCTGGCTTAATCATGTGAAAGTTTGTGCAAAAGTCATAATTGTTGTGAATTGATCTATTATTTTATTGAAGACATTCACTGACTTCGGCTCATTTAGCTTCAGTTGAGGGAAGGCAATTATCAGTATGAAGTTTTGGATACATTCCTATAATTTTCTGTTCAAGAAAGTCTCCATAGCCCTTAAAACATTTCAGACCCTTGTAAAATTTCCTGGTGGATAACTGGCTGGCTTGTAAAGCCCAGATGCTTCAGATCACTTTGGTTGTGAGATATTAAAACATCAAGCTTTATCTGAGCTGGGAGTTTCTTTTTGCTCTCTTTCACAGTACTAATATGTGCTACCCAACTGGTGAGGAACAGGGAGTGTACATCACCAGTAGTCCATCCACAGATCTAGATCAAACTAGCTACAATGAATTGCCTGATAGTGTTGCAAAAATAGTACAGTAGTGTTTCACTGATATGGGAGTAAGCAGTCACCTTCTGATTAGACACAATTTATATATGATCATCCATGATGCAATTGTATTTAGATAATAATTGACTATTTACACATCACGTAGTATAAAGAATTAATGTAAACGTTTTCCTATTTTTAGTCATCATTTCTTTTACTCTAGTCATTGTCTTTTCTAATAACTATTTTGTTTACCCTGGTATAAGTCCTTTAATGATAATTATGTCTATTTTATATAGGCAGACATTATTGTCTTTTTCTCATTAGTTTCATTTGTCTATTGTCTTTATAACTAATGTTAATTGCTCTTAAGAAACATATTTTTTCAATTGTATGGAGGCATATTTTCCCACTTTCTTACTAAGTATAACAGTTTAAGACATGCTATTTTTATAGGCTATTTACAAATACATAGGAAAATTCTTCAAATTTGTTAATCTTTTTTATTTTTGCTTTTGTAGGGTCTATAAATTTTCATGTAAAGTTGACATTCAGTATTACCCATACTACATATACACGTTATTTGAGTTTCCACTATGATTATATTTAATATATTCAAAATATTTAAAATTTCCATAAGATAATTGATGTGGGAATGTCTTTCTGTGTGCTGTGAATAACAATCTTTAAATAAAGGAGCTGTTTTGGTCCATGACAGGCACCATACAAAAAGGAGAAGGAAGAATCAGAATAGGTAAGAAGAGAGGGCGAAGTTAGACAGACTGAGCCAGCTGCCCAATAAGAAGCAAGCATGTAAGAACACAGGTGAGCCACGGGCCATGTGGCAGAAAGATTAATGAAAATGGGTGATTTAAGATGTAAGAACAAACTAACAATGTGCCTGAGCCATAGGCCAAACAGCATAAACTTAATATAAGCATATGAGTCATTTCTGGGGCCCTGAGCAAAGGTGGGCGGCTAAGGGGTCTGAGGCTACATGTCTGTGGGTCTGGGCCTCTGGCTGCCTGGGACCATAAAACCACATTATAACAGATAATTTTAATCATCTGCCTGTGATTCTATTTGACTGACTGATTTTTTTAATCCCCCCTTTTTTGTATATGAAGCTTAAGATCATGGATTATAGATCTTCTATTTTAATGTCTATTGGGTTTTCAAAGAATCACTCTGCAAAGAGATGAATAGTTTTTGAAAAATAATTTGATTTGAGTTCAGTCTGATCCTTTTAAGTTGTATTGTTAAGCTTCTTTAGTTTGAACATAGATATCATCTTTTGTTCTGGTAGCTAATTAGTCTGTTTTCATAGTAAATCCTTTCTAGAAACCCTACTGAATAAACCAAGAATTTAGTTAGGTCAATTCCTACCTTTTATAAGGTATTCAAATGTTTCAAAAGCCCTATGAGGCCTTTGTTTATATCGCTCCCATATTAATACATCTCCAAGATGCTATTCTGTGTTTAGTTTCATGGAGGTACAAGTTAGTGGATATCAGTACCTGATAATATCTCTAGGGTAAGAAAGTAAAGCCTAGAGATCTCCACTGGTGCTACTGAAGAAAGAGCAGAGTTTAAGTCTGTATTTCTTTTGGATCTAAGCCCTCTTTAAAACCACCAGAGCCCAGCAGTCCAGCAGCAAAAAGTGACTCTACTCTCAAAAACACCAAGTGCTATTTGGTATTGTGGAGTCTTTTACTGAGGAAATAATCAATTAAGACTGCATCAGATATGTTTTTAATTTAGAAATTATTTTTGTAATTGTTTTTTTCCTGTTTACATGCAAAGCATCTGTATTTTATTTCTTTTTCTTCATTTGTACCAGATCCATTCATACATAAATGTATCTTTTCCTTTCTAACAACTTTTTTTTTCAGTAGGCTTATACACACCCAATTTTTTGAAATTTGATTTTTGTTAATCTTTGTTTATTCACTATTTTATATTACTATTTTGTATGGCACATTGAATATAGAAATGAGGGTCTCATGCCTGCTGCAAATATTCTCTATCATGAGTTTACATACACAGTCATAGTTTCCTTTTATTTTGGTACAATGCCTGACTTTCTGCTTCTGGACTTGAACTTGCTATAGTGAAGAATTAACATGAGTTCACTGTACTCCATGAACCCTTTAAGGAACTAGGACATTAGTCCTATGCCACCTGAATAAATTAAACTTACTCTGACTTTCTTCATTCAGGGATAATAAGTATAAATTCTATTTAGTTTATTTTTATAATCATCTAATATTCATCCTGATAACTCTTAATCAGAACTGTAAATGTTTGTAATATGATTCAGACCTTTCTCGTAACCATATCAATATTTTGAATGGTTATATAAAGCAAGATTTTATGAAATTACTGTATAAAGTAACATAGGATTTGGACACTAAATCTTTTAAGTAATGGGAAATGAATAAGACATGTGTGTTTTTTATTAATATTCCTTTAGAATTATTGAAAAAGTATTGAGTCCCTTAGGAAGAGTAGAGGAATAATGCTGATAAAATTGTTAGATGGTAAGCATGAAAGGCTCTACACTGTAACATATTACCTAAGACAAGAAAACCAAATAAAGTTGAAATAGACAATGACAAAAGTTAAAATCATTAAATTAAAACAGAAAAATATCAATTTTACAAAATAGAAATGGAGCTAAAATATGAAACACAGTCATAAATTATGAATAGGTAAAGTGAACTATTAAATATGTAGTATTACAGAAAAAAATTAAAAGTACATTTTTTGTTAGTTTATCATTGTGATGCAGAGGAAAGCAATTGTACTATTCCTGAGGAAAGTCATAAAATGAGTATTACTTCTTGGCTGTTTGCTCTTTTGCACAATGTTAAATGCCCATATGTTTACCCTCCAGAAAAATAGTTCAATACATTCAGGCTGCTGTAAAAAACATCACTTCTTAGGCAGCTTAAAAGCCAGAGAAATAGATTCTGTTCTAGTTTGATAATATTGTGCTGCTCACAAAAATACTTGTTTAGAAAAGATTATATTTGAAAGTGATATTTTCTTTTCTCTTATACATCTAAGTATATTTTCCTTCAGAGTTAGTTTGGTTTTATTTTCTATATGGTGAAACATGAAAACAACACAAGAAACTTACTATAATTTCATAGTTAATATTCTACTGCTTATGTTCTATATAGCTTATTTTCATCTTTAAAAACATTTCATGCCCACAGATATTTAAAATCCTATGGGAAATACCATTATTCTCTACTTTTAATTAGCTATTTATTTGAATCTTCTTTGATCAGACCTTAGCCTACCACTCAGCTTTCAAGAAGCTCACAAGAAAGTAGTTTATATCCTAATTTTAGCTATTTTCATTAGAAGCTGTATCATTAGTCTATTTCTGGACATGTTGCTAATTACAAAGACATCTTATGATTATATAGTTAATAAAATTTCTATATAGCCAGTTAAAAATGTAAGACTTCATATTGTAAGAAGTGTTACACTTCTGTGTTAGTCCCAAGGTCTCTTCAGATCATTTCAGTAGACAAGTAAACATGTAATTATCAAGCCTCATGCATTATGGATTCTTTTCTTTAACATTCACATTTCATGCATTGCAATGTTTCTCATCAAGGTAGGGTACAATGACTCTACAAGGCCCATTCCATGTGTTCATTTGACATGCATAGTTGAATTAAGGGTGAAATGTTAGAGCTAGGCAATTGTGCTTATGTATTTTACAATTAATTTAGTGTAACAATGGTAATTTAAGCCTGCATTGATATTCTACTTCAAGCATGCTAAAAATGTAATTGCAGTATACACAGGACAAATAATAAGATTGGCTTGCCCAATTTATTATTCTAGAAAAGAATTAGTGTGATGGCCAATTAAAGGATACATTTAAATATAGTTATTATATTGTTTCTCATGCAGAACCAACTCTGGAAGGTTAAAGGTGTTATTAAAATCATTAATTTGATTCCTTCCATAGATGACATAAAATTATAATAAAATATAATATATGGTTATGGGAGAACATTTTAACAAAGCCTTGGAATAACTGGGGGTTATACCAATTACATGGTACTAATAAGATGGGGAAACTAATAGCACATTTTCTTTTTTATATTCTCTAACTAATGTGATGCATTTGATAAAATTGATTCTATATTAATTCAACACACTGAATATACACACACATTATTTTGCTAATGTCTTTTGTTAACAGTTACACTTTTTGCTTGTCTTACTATATATCACTGTTTTCTTTGTAAATTAATGAGGTAACTATGTTCATTTAGTAGAACTGCCTTTCAAATTTAAAAAGTAAATAATTTTCATAAAATCAAATACTAACACTGTTTTATATCTGTAGAAATATTAATTCAGCATAGACAAAGAAGCAGAGAAGCTTAAAATTAATTTGGCAGAAGTGGGAATGGAAGGACACACTCCCCCAATCTTATTTTGTAAATGCATTTAGTCAAGATAGAATTACCTCATTTCTTCCTCCCTTCTACCCTGGATCCCTAACCAATAACTCTCCTACAAACTCAGTTAATGCAGTTCAACATTAAGTTGGTAACATCTTTTTACGATTATATCATTACACACACATCAAACATGCTCAGTCTATTTTTGATACTTGTGTATATATGGTTTTCAAGGCTGAAAACTGCATTGAACAGCCAACCAGTAAGTAGGCTCAATCCAGAAAGAGGCACACTCTCTTTCCTTTAGAAGTCAATGTTTGACTATAGTTCTTTGACTATTGATGGGAAATTGATGATCTTTTCATGTTAAAACATATGGTTTTTATCTTTCCTATTTTGTTAATCAACTCAGAGGAACATATTATTTGCATTTGAATTCTTTTTGTCTTTCCTTTTTAATTTTATTTTTAAAATGTCATTTTTATCTATTTATTCCCGTGTCTTCTTCCAAACCCTCCCAGTCAGCCTTCAGCCTTGCTCCTCCTGATCTACCCATCTCCTCCCAGAAAAGGGCAAGAAGTTCCAAGGTGGGCCAGCTCAGAGTGGCACATGCACTCCAGGCAAGTTCCATCAATCCATTCCAAAGTCAAGGCTCGGCTTGGTGCTCCTCTATAGTGACTGTGCTCCAAGGTGCCAGCTCCCCCACCCCCCACAGGAACACAGTCTGATCCCAGCCCTCGAGGCTCCACACATTGCTCATGCCAATCAACTGTCACCTACACTTCGAGGGCCCGCCCAGCTCCTGTTCCAGTGTGGACACTCCTGATTCAGTGAGTCCCCCAGAGCTCCAGCTAGCTATCACTGCAGGAATTCTCCTCACAATCCCCATTCCCTTGCTCACACAGACACCTCTCCCCTGCTCCCAGCTGGACCAGGCTAGCATTTGGATTCTTAAAGAAGCACAACAGAACCATCTATCTTTGTACGTCCTCAGTAATGTTTCTTCAGATATTTTTAAAACACTAATTAGCGATTTAATAATAAAAAAACTATCATTTTCTTTCATTGCTAATTGTGTGTTCATCCAAACACATAAAATTTAATCTCTAATAGCAGAAAAACTTAGATTTTATGTGTGCATGTTTGCTATTAAACTTAATAGATTTTTGAAATAGATTTCAAAATCCGCCAAAAGGAAATTTTCTATAAAAATGCTGTCACCTAGTAACATGTCTAAAAAACATTAAAATGTCTCTATAAAATGTTTTTAATTGTTTGTACAATCTTTCATTAAAAACAAATAAATACTAGTTCTCAAATAACTAACTATGCACAACAATCTGGTTTAGGGATGTACTATATAGTATTTAAATATTTCAGAAGATGCTCATGAGTTTATCAATAAGATATATTTGAACTATATTCTCATGCCTTTAGATATTCATGACAAATAAAAGAGTACAAGGAGATAAATACATATTTTGATATACTATATTTTTAAGTTTTTAAATATTATGTATCTATTGATTCTTGAAATAAAATGCATATTAAAATAAGGTACATTTTGTATTTTTGTGTGAATCCTAAGTTAATGTTGCTACTTTTGTATGAACTTTATAGTAAAGCAAGAAGTACTAGATCATGGGCAATAATGATCAACAGTGATCAGTAATCGGTAAGAGAGAAGCTCAATTGAATATAAGGATTTTGTATTAGTTACATTTGTAATACTGTGGTAATGCAATGATGTTAATTTAGTCAGTGGTATTGCTGCTTGAGGACAACACTTATTGTAGTCTATTTACTATACATTTTATTTACTATCTTTGCTGAATAAAGTGTTCTATCCTAAAATTTGTACTTTTAAATCATCACATTTAAATTATATCCATGTTCCTATTGACTGTTCAAGCTTTCCATGAAATGTGTTTTCCTATTGCAGACCATAAAAGCGACAATGCTTTGGGAAAAATAAAATTTGAGCTAAAATACAAAATAAAAAATAACACATTGAAATAATATCACTATGGACCGCTGTCTTTAAAGATCAATTGAACTTGTAGATGGCATTTTAACAAGTAAAGAAATGAAGTCTTCCTCACACAGGAGGATACAAGCATGTAGTTTGGAAATAAAATGTTATTGTGATCAAGAGATGCTGTGCAATTTTCTATAGATAAACTCCAATGTCTGTCTGACATGGTTTGGAGTACAAGCATAGTTCAAAATAATAATACCTGTTTCTGTGAACAGTTTGGTTTGTATCTACTGGCATTTGCTTACTGTTTTATTACAGTTTATCTCTGTGAAAATGAATTAGAAGCGTAAATTATGAAATTATTGTCTTTGCCCTCTGAGTGCTAGGAGAGGCAAGAGATATCATTGGATCACTGTATTTGAGATGGATGCATATTGAAATATAATAAATAATGTGCAGTTCCATATTTCTTAATGCATTGTACTGCAACAATTTCAGTAGATGATGATCTAAATCCAGAAGTTCACCAGACTCATGCATTTCATTTCTAATGTGACCACAATCAGCATACATCACCTATTCTGAGATGAGCATAGTTTAAATGGAAGTTGGAAAGAGGTTTCACTGGACAAAATGAAAGCTTAGCTAGAATCAGGACCTGAGTTGTTCTGATGCCCTGCTCTTAAGTAAAAATCAGTGGAGTCTATAACCTGAGTAATAGGACAAAGGTGTATCAAACAGAGACAGGCAGATCCTTGGACTCATTATTCTGTCAAAATGGCCAATTGGTGAATTCCATCATCACGAGGAGACCACATATAAATTAAAGATAGAAAGATGGATTGCAAATAATAAAATGGTAGCATTCCATCAAGTCATCTGACACTGATAACTGTCTTTTAAACATGTATACATGCACAAACATGCATACACTCATGCTTCATAAGCACTTTTACACAGAGTTCACAAACATGCATATACCACAAACCCCCATATAAACACACGCAAACAAACAAAAATATATAAATTCATATTGATGATGTAATTTTTGCTAATTAAAAATTGACCGAATCATTTGAGTAGGCTGTCTTTTATGTTTTCTGAAGTCATCTATGGCTTTAGCATTACTATTTTCTCTGCTGCAGGTTATAATATTTACTCATATAAAATTAGCACATGAATATTACATTTTTTCTTCCCTGAAATATTTTATATTATTAATACGTAACAATTATCTTAATATTTCTACTATATTTGTGCTTTTTAAATTATTGTTGTATAAGACAAGCTAGATATACCTGTGCAATTATTTTTACAACATACACTGTGGAATCTGAATTCTTTTATAAGTATATAGGTGTGATTATCCTTAATATTATATTAACCTGATTTCTGTCAGGTTATACTTGAGGTTATACTTAGAACATGTACTTGAGGATGAGCCATTAATGGAAAAAATGATTTTTTAAGCTCATAGCCTAGGAAGGTGATACTAAGACTGAGTAGTAGCTAAATGATTTAACTACTGGTGAGGGCCCTTCTGGCTATATCACAAGGTAAATGGCACCATGAGAGGAATGGTAGTGGAAGAGATCACATGGTAGAAGAGTTAAGAGAAAGAAATGTTGGCCAATATTACTTAGTGATAGCATATGCTTTGCTAAGAAATTAGTTGGAGCACATGCATGCTGATTTTTTTCAGGGATATATATTCAGAAACAATCACATTGCATAAAATCCTCCTTTTTAACACACTAACATCTCTCAATATCACCATGCCAATAAATAAACAAATTAAAATAAAACAAAAGCCTCCATGTCATGAACGCATGAGAACACTCAAAGCTACATTTGTACCATGGCAACATCTACAGTTACTTATTTCCCATCTGTTCCTGGTCATCATTTGCCTTTCTATTACAGTCACTTCTTCACATGCAGTGAATAAATCAAACTTTCCATTGCTTTGAAGATTTACATTATCATTTTTCTTATTATTTTTATTTCTAATCACACTTTGTTCATTTCAAAGCCTGATTTTCCTATAATATTTCCTAAAATATTTTAAACATAGTATATATTTGCATTGTACTTTACATATTCTATCTTGACATCTGTAATAGCCCAACCTCAAATGTGTGTTCTTCAGTGCGCTTTGTAGGCTGCCCTTTCATAATTCCAGAGTGGTGTTTTTTTGTTGTGTACTACTCTGTATTTAATTTTATTTTTAGATATCTGTGGTAGTTTGGATTCCAAAAGAGTTCCTTCAAACAAGATTATATATATATATATATATATATATATATATATATATACATATATATATATATATATATATATATATATATTTGCCATGTATATATCAGCCTTGAAGGACCCTGAGAATTCTTAGTCCAACCACACATAGTGATTTGCTTAAAGGTGTGGAGGTGTCATAAAATACTTTATTCTCATCTGTCTTCACTTCATTAGATATACTGCCACATTTGAAAGTTTCCTTGAGATATTTATCTATTGGTTGAGGTTTGCTTATACCCCTCCTGCACAATTCATCTTAATATGCCATACTAGAAAGGACCTGGTTTCCTTCATCTTTCTAAAATCCAATTTTTCACCCTTCAAGGGCATCAGGAATTGCCTCCTGTTTCTGACATGTGGCCTATTAAGAACATGGCAATGAGCCAATAAAACACTAACAGTAAACATGGCAAATCCAAGCATCAGCTTTAAGAGTTTAGGTTCATGTCCTGATTTTTTTCTTTTACTCTTTTTGTTGAATTTCTACATTGGGCTAGAAATGATGTGACTTTTAATGCAATTGAA
This sequence comes from Phyllotis vaccarum, assembly GCA_033318265.1. Taxonomy (NCBI): domain Eukaryota; kingdom Metazoa; phylum Chordata; class Mammalia; order Rodentia; family Cricetidae; genus Phyllotis; species Phyllotis vaccarum. The sequence continues at coordinate 60,693,191 of JARWLC010000010.1, forward strand.
AAGTGATTTGATAAGTATTGTATAATTTTCTCTGAAACTAACAAAATATTTAAAGGTTTTATATATTGTTTTGAGCACATTCATATGCAAAAACATATAGAAATTGCCATCAAGTGCTAAATAAAATGAACTTTCTGGTTCTGAGTATATATCACTTCCTTTGAAACATAAAGGTTATACATTTTAGAAAATATGGATTTTAAAATTATTCTACACAAAAGTAATTTTTAACATACATAGAAAATTAACTTAAAAAAAACCCTTGCTGTTATTACTTCAATGTTCTTGAGTTTCATCAGAATTTTCTATTTTAAAATACCATTTCTATGGAATTTAACCATCAGAAAATCAAAACAGAGATTAAGAAGTAATCTGGACCCTTCCTCTAGTTTCATATATATGAGATCTTTCTATCTCTTCTCTTTTTTCTATTCTTGGTTCTTCAACAAAGGATTTCTCTGTGTATTCCTGGTTGTCCGGGAACTTGTTTTATAGACCAGGCTGTCCTCCAACCTGGAGATCCTCCAGCCTCTGGCACACTAAAGGCACATGCCACACCCTGACAAATAGAACATTTTTCAGACATATACACAACACAAATGGAGGGGTCTGTTCAAATGTTTTCATTCTTGTGTTTCATATACTTTGAAAAAAATCACCCATTCATCAGAATTCCTCCTCTGTTAATGTTCCTCTTTCTAAGTAATTTCTTGTCTAGATTCGGACCTTAGATTTTCTTGTAGGTGACAAAGCAATTTAAAGGAAAGATTTACCATGGATACACAGTCTATGATAGAGATAATTAAGTAGAGGAAGACATGGTGAAAAGGAGCATAAGGTAGCAGTCAGGGATGTCATTTTATTACCAGTCAGAAAGAAAACAGTGATGGCTATAGTTCCTCAACTGACTTCCTTCTTTGTAATAAGTCTGAGAATCCTGCTTCTATGGAATTTAGGGTGTCTTCCCAACTCAACACAACCTATGCACTTTCTGCTCACACACTCAGAGATATTTCTTCAAGTTATCAATAGATTATGTCAACTTTAAAAATAACATCAGCCATCACCATATACAACTGAGATAATATGTGCACTTATGTTTAATGTAAGCCCATACATAATAGCCAAGATATGAAAGGGACCAAGATGCCAATGAATGCACAAAAGGATACACAGTAGAGTACTGGTATACCTTAAAGGTGATTGAAAGTATCTTATTTGAAAAAACATGATGGTAGTAGAAATCCTCATGTCAAGTAAAATTGTCAAGTCACTCTGAACCACAGTTGAATATTTCATGCTGCCTAACTCAAGCAACTGTTCAAGGAATCTATGAACGACTGCCAGTCTTAGATATGAAAAACTGTGTTTAGCAGTCACTGGGTTACTATTGTGGAATAACTATGGATGCTACACTTTTTTTGCTCTATGACTATTCTTTGAGCTTGAAAAACTGACAGTGAGTAAAGACTAACAGGATGTATATGATCTCACTCCAAAGCCACAGCCGTTGCATCTTCCTAATCAGAGTAAAAAAAAAAAACCTAGCATACTTCTAAGCTAGAAGTTGAACTGCTAAGATAGAAGTTGAACTGCAGCTTGAAAACTCCCATCAAAAACTACTCAAAATAGTTTTTTTGAGAAAGTGTATACAAATGCCCAGTATACATTTTTAAAATTATAGAAGCCCCACTTTATATTGAAAATTCATATTAGATTTTCTGATAAACTTATGACTTTGCTATGTGAAAGTAATGGCATAATATTGTGCAGAACACTAGAGTTTTAATATTTAAATATCCTCAATAAGTAAAATGTATTAGTAACTCATTTTCTACTGTGATTGCTGGTGTTTGAGGTGACTTAAAAACTACTGTTCTAAATATTTGCAGTAGATTAAATAATTTAGAGCAATACAATGTGTTCTTACATGCTAGTACAAAAATAATAGATTTAATAGATCCTATAAAACTGTGCTATAAGGATTAAATGTGTAATTTCACATTTTCTTCCCTTTCACTGACAATTGTTTCATTTCATTATTGTAGAAATTAGCCTCTTATTACTTACATTTCTATCCTAGCCTAAAAGCTTTATAGTTAAGATATGATTGGGAAACAAATATGACAATTTTTATATTAACAACATGACTATGAAGAAAATAAAGAAAATTAGAAAAGTGTTTCAACAAGCAAATAGCATCAATAAATAAAATACGTACTCGTTAAATATTTAAATCATATTAAGAAAAGGAGACTTTCTTAAAATGCAATAAAGATATGTATATTTAATCCTATAAATTGATAACATATGTTCTTGTATGACATGAAGGTAATATATTGTTGTATGCAGTTATTTCATTAAATATTAGTATATTTAATTCCTTGTGTTCTCTATCAGTTACTATAGTATCTCTCTGCTTTTCTGTATTTCTGTCTGTAGGTATTTTCAAAGCTCATATAAAATATAAATAAAAAATGGAACTGAGGCTTTGTTAAAACACTTGCCTCTTCATTAACTCTCTGTCTTTTAAAAATTGCACAGTTAATGGTACTTTTGTGATATCTCAAATAAAAATCAAGGTAATATCTGTAAAAGTTTGCAAGGAAAAACACACATTGATCAGCACCAAGTAGTAAAAATTTATGTCAGTGTTGCCAGTTGCCTTATTTCAGATCAATATAAATCTGACCCAAAGCTTCTTAAATGCAATAACAATCTGACAAGACCTTTTGTCACCGATTAGTGTTAAAGCCATGAAAGAGCCCCCAAGGAAAATTGTCTTCCTGGCTAATATCTCATCTGCAGCCTGTTTCTAAAGTATTCTATTCATGGAGAATATCTTTATTGATATGTGGATATCTACGAAATCCTTTATCTCTGTTGTGTGCTGAGTAATGCAAATGGGCCTAACAACATGAAAACTAAATGTAGACTCATAATTTGCATCAAAAATGCACCAATTGAACTATTATTTTGGTAAGAGGAATTATAACAGAGAAGTACACCTGCAAGTTGTATGACATACTTATGTTAGTCTAGTATATATATTTCAAATTAGTTTCAGGACAATGTGATATTTTTAATAGCTGCAAGACTAGGTTAAGAAAGTATTTGTGCTTCCTAAATAGGATAAAATTATAAACTGGACATAGCCCAAAAGTATAACATACCTACAATGGCAACCATTTAAAGTAGAAGATGCTAATTTGGAGCTTTGGTAGTTCTCAGTAACCAGAGACAATATGTTTTATATAAATTCTAATAACATTAGAATTTTCAGGTGATTTTTTTTTATATTCCATTGAAGCTTCTTCGTTAAATATGTGTTTTTTATAGTACTTTTTCTTATTGGGATAGAAAAAGTATGTAAATTTTTCAAAATATTTTGAGAATTTAATTTTATATAATGGATAATTTTAACCTGTTTTTGTTTGTTTGTTTTTTTCAAATGAAAGTTAGAATTTGATTTGCGAAGTATAACTACTATTGAAAAATTATTTTATCAGCTAGCTCACTATTCATATACATGAGTACAAGTTTTTTATACCTGATGTGAGATTCTTTCTGGATACTGTGGATGTGCTTTGTTGCCATTTGTTAATAAAGAGACTGTTTTATCCTATGGCAATAGAGCTTGGAGTCAAGTGGGAAAACCAGGCAGAGACAGAAGATGGAAAAGGTGGAGTCAAGAAGTCACTGCAGGCATTCTCTGAGCAAGCAAGATGTAAGGAAACTCAGGTAAGCCACAAGCCATGTGGCAAAGCATACATTAATAAAAAAGCATTGACTTAAGTTGTAAATGCTAGTTGGTAATGAGCCTGAGCCATAGGCCAAACAATTTGTAACTAATATAAGCTTCTGAATAATTATTTTATAACCAGCTGTGGGACTGTGGGTAGAAAAGATTTCTCTGGAACTTGTGCCAAGACAGGCCACAAGCTTTTGGCTGTACATGCCCACCTTGTTTCCATTTTTATCTTCTATAAATTCCAACTTTTAAGTGTTAAGGAATGCCCTTTGTTGTTTTTCCAATGTAGCTGTAATTATTGTAATTTATATTAATTACCAGTATTAATCTGATTTTAATTGTTTTAATACCTTTTAATCACACTAAAAATAGTAAAATATATTTAATATACTCATATAATTTTGTAAACATATAACTATGTGATAAACTCAGAATAGCTCTGAAAATCATGAAAATATATTAATACATGAGTCATATGTATTGTCTATGCATATATTTACATGCACATGATACAATGACCTGAAATATTGATGTTATATTATGGTATTATAAATGACTGATGAATATACCAGTACTACTCTGTGTACTCTCACCATTAATATTTACTGTTCACTTAATATATGCTTCTACTACCTCCAATGTTCCATAAATTTAATTGTGAAGGGAATGTATGAAAGAATTTTTATAATTTTTAGTTTAACTACAATATTTTAAAATTGAAGATATATTCTCATATGATATGTTCATAACAGTTTTATCTCCAAATCATAAGAGCTCTACCCTCAATTTCCATTTCCCTTGGGTTCAGTCACATGTTCTTCTTCAGAAAGGAGCAAGCCTCCAAGAGACAACAAAAGAATAGGATAAAAACAGATACAATAGACAAAACAACAGCTCTCACACCAAAACTGGACAAGGCAACGCAATAGGAGAAAAAGAGTCAGAGATACATTTATTCCCACTGTTAGAGATCCCACAAAACATAAACATAACAGCCAGAACAAGTACTCAGGACTTGTGCTACCTATGTAAGCCCTGGTCTTGTCTCTTTAGCTTCTGTGAACCCATATGAGCCCTGCTCAGTTGATTTTGTGGTCCATGCCCTTCTGTGTCCTTCATCCCCTCTGACACTTATGTTGTTTCCTTTCACTCCTCTGCCAGGGTCACTGAGCTCTGAGGGGAAGGGACAATGGGAACTTCTAACTTAGATAATTTCTCTGAATAATGTCTAGCTGTAGGTCTTTTACTCCCTCATTTCAATTCCGAGTCCCAAAGGGGAAGAATCAAGATAGTATCTTAAATATTTTTTATTGAGATATGAAAAAAATGCAGTGAGGAAAAGGAGGATTGCTTAGATGTTTAAATATATAAACACCTAGGTATGTTTGTAGTATGATGGCATCTAAAGGTTATTGTTGTTGTCAAGCTCCATATTAATAAACTTTTATGTAAATTTTAAGTTCAGTTATCGACATAACATAGTATGTCTGTTATTATAGTAACATTTTAGATATCATTTCAATTAAAAACTTTATAAAGATTTTGCCTTTATCTTGAAGCAAAAATAAGAGAATAGGGAAGAATTAATAAAATATATTTGAATAATAAAATAGTAATTTCTAAATGAAACTCTATAAATGCTAAAAGCCTATATAAAATACATACAAAAAGAATACACTTTTGAGAGAAATTATATATGGCTTTATAACTAGCAATCTCTCTAAACACTGAAGATCTTCGGTAGCATGTACTTCAACATTAAATGTAGAAATTATTATATGCAATGTTGATGGCTATTCAGGGCTTAGATTCCTCCAGTCTCAGTTTCCAGTTAGATTATTTGTTTCTTTCTTCAAGTGTTTTACCTACAACAGCACAAATAATACTTCTCCAATTATATTTGTATTTCTTGTTCCCCTACTGAGACATTTATACACCTGTGGTACAAGCTAATCCTTAAGCTTTTTTGAATAGTTGTTGTCTTAGATATAAGATGCATTCAAGGGAATTATCCACTATCTTTGGAAACCTGTAGAGTGAGGCTCAGGTTGCAATCCGTATAGGAATACAACTTGCCTGGTTGGTTATGTCATGTCTTTGGCTTTTCTTCTTGTGAAGATGGAGAATGTGACTCATCAATGACTTCAAGGTTTGAAATAGTTCTCATGTGACCCTTCACAAAATATTTGCAGATATCAAATCTAGACATGAAAATGGCATAGTTAGATATAAAGTTCTTTCTAGTACAGACCATCTTTTATACATACAGAAGCAAGATGTGAATGCCCCACTTGACGATGTGATTTCTTTGTCACTGCTGTTATAATAGCCATTCAGTATCGTATAATACCCAGGTTAGATAAAAGATTAAATAAAAATCAAATATTTTATAGACATATCATTCCAGGATGTTTTTGTTTTTAAAAAGGCCTACTTATCCTAAAATATATTTAAATGAGAAAATAATAACAAATATATAAAGCACTAAGTGACCATATTTCAGTTCCCAAGAAAGAGTTTTGGTTATGTATAAAATCATTCATATATGACAACTGCCTTTTATTTCATGTTTTTACTGATATGAATTTCTAACTAAAATGCAGAAATTTTTTAGCTACTTATTCAAGTACCACTAAAAATTTTATGGTTTTTTTAGGTTAATATGCTTTTAATTTAGGGTATGGAGCTGTGCAAATTTTATTTTTATAAATACAGTACCTTTCATGACTACTAAAGCTGGTGTAGGAATCATTAAACAGATACATTTATTCCTTGAAATATCATGCTCCTGTGGCTATACTCACAGAATAAATCAGGTTGAGTAGCCATGCTCTCCCTGAGGGCCCCCAATTTGGTTGAAATATCTTTCTGCCTGCAGTCATATGGTTTGGAATCTAATCAAAATGTGTGGATTAGGATTCTTGAGCATTTTGACAGTCTTAGGAACAGATAGGGCAGGAAAAGAGATTCTTTATGTAATTTTTTGTGTCAATGCTTTATTTCAGACACTGACAATAGTAACAGGAAAATATAGCTTATTTTAATTTCCAGTAAATCAAGTATGGCTTCTACATGCCAAGTGTGTGATTCAGTGTGCAAATGTTTAACTGCCTTCAAACATAACCTTAGAGAAAGAAATGACAAGAGAACAAATTGAATTTTAAAAAAGTTGTTCTAAGAATAATTTATATAAAGGTGACCTCTATAAATGTAATGTAGTTTTGAAAACTTCAGGGTACTTTTACCATCAATTACATGCCTTTGTAAAATTTCCTTTTCTTAATTATATAAAGTCGTACTTTTTCAAAACACTGAATATCATTTAAAATGATAACAATTAAAGACCTTTGCTCACTGGACAAAACAAAATTTGAGAAAATTTGAGGAAGATGACTACTAAGTCTTGCATATTAATGATGTGTTCTCAACACACTGTTAGTTTGGATATCATGTTTAATGTAGTAATAGTTGGTGCTTCATAAATTATTTGTAACAGATAAATAAAAGCTAAGTATCTGAGAGGCCCAACCCAGAATATTCAATCTTAACATATAAAGAGTAACCTTGATAACAACCACTAACCATAATTTATTTCTCCCTAATGTGCATGAATGTTTTGTTCAATCCATTGTAGTCTCTGTCTCTCAAATCCTGCCTAGTCTTACAGTATTATTTGGTCAGTAGACAAAAAAAGTGACTAGATCATTCTTAGAATTGAAATTTTGGTAAGGCTAGAAGCAATGTTTGTCTTTTGCCTTTGGCATTTTCTGTTGTACCTTCGCTGTATGTGCCTTACTATGGGTAGCAGGAATGGAATGTTTGTGTGCCTAAATCTAAAGATTGAACTTTCCTTCTTGTTTAGGTGAGATGCTTGACTCTCTTGCACATACATGCATGTTTTCCAAGAAGGTAATGTTCAAGATGTCTTCTTCACTATTCCCAGTTTATCGGAAAAGAACAAAAAGTGGTGAGTCATCTGTCACTAAGACTTATCTGGGCCTTCTCATTTAGCAGACGTTTCCTGAAAAGCTGGATGCTCTCTCAGTTTTCTAGAAAGCATGATGAAAGGCTTTTTTCATCTGAAAATTTTAATTCTATAGTCTCAGAGGTCTCTTTAATTACAGGCTTTGATCAAATAATTCTGAAACACCAAGCAGGATTCAAGACAGAGGGACTACAATGTGGTTGAACCAAACATACAGGCACAGTAAGTAAAAATCAATTATGGTTAAAGACAGTTATTTTGGAATTTATCAAAGTTATGCTTGATATGTTTAGACAGAATATTAGATAATGGGATATTCCAGATACTTTGCTGTTATTCTTAATTTTTCTGTCACTCTTCTATTGAAAATAAAATGAATCCAACAACATGAAGTTAGAAAAAGAGCCTGGGATTTAGTGCTATTGAGCCACAGCAAAATTTATTATGGGCATTGACATCTACCTTCATCTTACTGAGTATGTAACTGATGTGTTATCTTATTGATACTTACCTAACAAGAATTGTTTTTTGTGTTTTCTTAAGTTTAATGTTATCTTATTCCTTTCATAGAATTTAGATAAATAATGCAATTATTACCTGCTATATGTCAGCATGTTATTCATTTTTCTTCTGATCACAAAAGCAACATGGTAAGTAGAAATTCTAAATATGGTAAAAATGGTATCGGTAGCTTAAAAATGCCACTCTACTTAGAAGTGTTAGAATTTAGATTCTGTATGCACTGTGATGTTACTGGAGGAACTTTAAGGAAAATTTGCAGCATTGGTCAATGCAGAGCCTGATGTGGAAAAACATCTGCCATGAGCTGTTGTGCCCCTTGCACATCGTAAAGTAGTGGGTATCCTTTCACTAGAATAAAAGCTTTTGGAATTCTGAACAAAGGAGGTAACAGATGTTCCAGTCAGATGGTCAAGCTAATATATGTATTATAACTGGCATCGGAGGCAGGAAATAAACTGGATTTATAACTACACAGGTCTTTAATTACACTGCACTTATAAAGTTTTATTGTTACATTTAGCATTTCTTATTCTAAGACAGTGATAACATTTCTGAGAACATCCATGTTCTATGGTGAAATGTGTTAGGTTACTCTTTGCCAATGCTGGTTTGTACTTTAAAAATAGAAAAATATCTTTAAACAATAATACTGATCTAATACTTTTGCCCAATTTTAATACTTATAAATCATTACATAAACATTTAGAATATTTTATTTGACATTTAAAGTCAATGGACAGACTTGATACTAGGAAAATGATAGCAATATTAGTTAGTTTTTATCTGTAGAAGATTTATGTCTAACTTTGTTGTGTGCTTGGGTGTAATATTTTCACTTATTTGTCAGTCGTTTATGGTAATAACAAACTACTGTTTGAAATCTTTGCTTTCCCTTTGTTTTAGTATTTTTAAGTATAATGAAAAAAGTAAATGAACAAGCCATTTTATTAGCAAATTAACAAAGCAAGACAATTTAAAATTCAAGTTGTTTTGTTTTGTTTTAATGTGTTAATGACACCATAAAATATAAAATAACAAGAATTCAATTCTTAAAATTATAACTAAAAATTATTATTTAAAACTATTATGATAATGTCCTGAAATTGATAATTTGTAGGGATCAAACATGTAAGAAATAGTCTTTCTATTTATGAATAGTGAGTAGACTTGCATATTAAAACATCAAAAAGTGATTTACTTAAGTTTTTGTGACAAAAAAATGCTATTTCCAGGTTGTATCTTTAGGTATCCTTTGCAAACCTGGTTAACCTGAAGTCGACTCTGACTCGCCCTGACTCGGGAGCTCATTTTGAATGCTCTTGCTGTTGCCATAGCTGTCTCCTCTCATCTTGAAACTAGCACTGATGATAATTACCTAGTCTCTCCATTGCTAAGTTTTATAAGGCATCTTTGACAAGCACCTTTGTCATGTTTTCACCAACCATCATTCTGAGACACCCTCACCAGTCACAGATTATTGGACTTAATTGCAGGAGCACTCTGACCTGTATGATAGAAAAACAAGAGGCCAGAAAAAAATTGCCCCACAATTATTAGAAAATATTATAATAGTACATACCAGGGGAGATAAGATAGGCTTAGAGTAGGGAGCATTACATAAAATATGCTCATCTTATGGCATTCACTTTAGTAAGTCCCTTCCCTCTGTTCTTTATAATAAACCTTATCTACTCAGAACAGCCTTATAAAACTGTTTCCTTAATTATAAAATATTGCATCAAATCTTCACAATAGAAAAAAAGCACCACATCCTTTATTTGCTCCTCTACAAAGTACAGCCAGTAAAGATGTCATTCTTGTTCTTTGAAACAAGTAGATTAGTCTATTTTCTCATGGGGTTTAGTGAAGTCCTTCAACAGACGTGACTGGCAGGTGAAGAGGCTCATGAGTCCGGCTCCAGGGAATAGATTGCTGACTTGATAAATCTTCTGGTCACAAAAGGTCATCTTTTGATGTTTGGAAGCAAGATTGACTCACTAACAAATACCAACAAAAGATCTTTCTGTCATGTAAAATATAAAGAAAACACACTAATATTGAAAAGCATTTACATGCTGGCAATGCCCTTTACAGACAGGGCACAGATGCAGTCTTTGCAGCTGTGTACTGTGGGAGTCATTTTCTTTTCAGTTAAAGTCACCACTTCAGGAAAATAGATACTGTTCTTATTTGTTCAGGTTTACAGCAGGTTTGCAGAACTAAATAGCATAAGCCTCAAGCAGGACATTTTGATAAAAGTGATTTGGGCCCTGCTGTAAATAGTAATTTGAAATATAGTAAAAAATTTAAAAATAAAGGGACCTTGTTAGAACTTCTAGGAATAAGAGCATCAGACTACTTATTAATTGTTTCAAAAAACACATTATGATCGTGCTTCTAATATTGTTATTTAAAACACTATTTTCTAAAGTTTAGAAGAAAACAGAAACAAACAAAAGCTACAGCGAGTTTCCTCATAGAGTCATTTCTACCTTTCAGATAGTCTTAACTTGAAAATAAGTATTTTTTTCTTTATCTTCTTTGAAGTTTCAAGTATAAAATTGAATCGATCACAGTATATGATGGCAGGGATTACAATTGCCTTTGAGAAACACGTCAGAAATTAGCTTGCAAGCTATTTTCTTTCTCTTGCTTTTAAAATTATATTCTTATATTTATCATTTTATTTTATGTCTTTGAATGTTTTTTCCGTCATATATTTCTGTGCACTATGAAAATTTTGATTTGTGTGAAGGTCTGAAGAAAATATTAAGTTCTCTGCGAATTGAGTTAAAGATAGTTGGGAGCTGCCATTTAGATGATGGGAACGGAAACTAGGTATTCTTCAAGAACAGGTACTCTGAACCACTCAACCATCATTCAAGCCTCTCTTTCAGTCATCATCATCATCATCATCATTATCATCTCATCTCTTAATTTAGTACCTTTTCTTCTGTATGCTGTAATTCTTCACTGTAGGAGATTTAACATATGAAATTTCTTCAGTGCTTCCAAATCATTATAATCCTATGTATAATAAAGCAACAAAAGAGGGCATATTAGCACCCTAAAAGAGAAATTTTCTGCTTAAAAGTGAAAATAAGAAAAGCAAATACAGGCTATTGACCATTACTGAAGAAAATGTGTTTCACACACATTACAAAGCTGACTGATGAATTTTCACATTAGTACATAGAAACTCCAGGATTACTATATTGTGAAACATGGCAATAGTTCCAAAATAGAACTTGATGCATATTAATAGATTTATAATATTTTACATTTTCATAATTGTATCAAAACTGAGAATTTTTTAATACCATAGACCATACATTATCATTTGTGTTTCCAAAAGATTCTCAACAAAATGAAAGTTATTCTGTGCAATAAATATCATTCATATAGCTGGAATTTTAAGACTCCTCAAAATTTAGACAATGTGTAATTTAGAGAGATACAAGGCATACAGCTAGAATTATCTTAAGAACTTATAGAACAACAAAATGGTCAGTGTTAAAGACACATAGCTGTGATGTTATATGTTGGCCTCTTTATATCATCAAACTGTATACATGATGTTTGTATATATCTTGTGTTTGAATCAAACACAGTTTCCCACCATGCTTCGATGGCAAATATGACGTTTCTTCTGTTTGTTCATTCCTTCCACGATCTTGCTCCTTGAAGGCCTCAAAGCTTTCTGTGAATGACAGGTACATAGGTCCCTTGTGCCCCCTCAGGAAAAATCAATAAATAGGTAAATAAATAATCTTAAAATTTGCCACTTCTAATTGAATTTCCTAGATTGTAGTTGGACATTGATTTCTATAGCTTGAAAAATGCCTTTAATTGGGGAAATGATTCAAGTGTTCTTTAAACAAAAATATGTGAGCATTATGAAAACACTTTGCCTACAGCTTTCTTTCAAATCAAACTGCTCAGAAGATGCACATGGTAAATTTTGGTGTTGTTGGCAATGCTCTTAGCAGATACTAACCACCAGAGGGACCAGAAAGTAGTATGTAGGAACCACATCCTGATCAGTGTCCCAGAAGATGAGAGGCTGAATAAATAGCAACTTTCTGTCTTTATTGTTTTCCTTATGCGTTTAAATATATTCAGCTTTTACCAAAAAAACAGTTGAATTGTATGTATGCACACATTGTTTAACAATTAAGGATAATAATTTTTGCCACCTCAAATACTTTTATTTTAGTGGAAGCATTGAATTTTTTTAACAATTTCTAGAACTATTAAATATTTTGCCATTATCATCTGTTCATACTCTACTATGTGACATCATAAGATGTCTTCTTACTTCTCTCTTACTGTAACTCAATAATTATTGGTCAATTTTTATTGCCCAATACTACTCTCTCAAGTTTTGATACAGGCCATTCCACTTTTGGTTTAAGAAGACTCCTTACTCTAGTTTGTGATTTAGTTGTCCTTAGAGCCTCCATTGTTGGTTTCAACATGAGGTTGAGGAGGTTGTAGCTCATCTTTGAATCATGCTCTAAATAGGGTGGAAAAATAACATAAAGGAAGTATCATCAAGATGACAGAGAACTAAATGTGGTGACATGGTCATAGGCTATTGTTTAGAGGATTGAGACTATGAAGTTTAAGCTAGCTAGAGGGCTGTGATATTCTATTTATGTAGTTAAGACTGTTATCTGGAATTTTCTTAAACCAACTTATTGCTACATAGATTACCCCACTGCAGAAATTGTGTTGGCATGGCTCTGCCTCTTACAAATTCTCAGGGACAGTTAGGCATTATTTGTGAGACATGAAAGAAATCTAGTTAGAAGTAAAACGGGAATTTGGCAGAAACAACACATACTGTGTTATCAATAATATGTGTTTTATTTTAAAAAAAATAATGAAATATTAAATAAAACAAGGATGATTTTAATTTTTCAATACATCATTATTTTAGTACATTTATTGAGTCTTTGTTGACTTTCCTTTATCAAATTTACCACAAACTCAATTTGTTTAAGCTCTATAAATTAAATTAGACAGTATAACTACTTAAGGTAGATTCCTGATAATTTTTTACAATACTCTATGGCAATTTAGTAAAAATTTAGCAATTCACAAAGAGACAAAGATGGAATGTATTAATAATCTATATTATGTTTTCAAAAATAAGGTTGTAAACAAACAAATAAAAGGCTTTAAAGGAACAAAAACACTGAATGTTAGCTTGTTACCTTGCTGTACTGGGGTAGTACTCCCAGAAACAGTATCCTGGTGACCAGAAACACTAATTAAAGTAAAGATGTTGTACGCATTCTTATTTCAAAACTCAACTTACATAAGTGGAAGTATTTAAGCAAACAGAATATGGCTGTGTGATTATATACACACATTATACAACACTATAGTAAGGAAGTCAATCCACTGGATTTATTTCCTAATAAGTGGGAATTAGAAATGTAAATATCCCAATTAATAATAGAAGGCACAGGCATTTACTTAATAGCTAGAAACTAATTTAAATATATTCATACACCATAAACTGTTGCTTCGTTTCTCGAAGCAATTAATCAACCATGAAATTAAAGGAAACAGTTTGACTATATATGTAACCACATTGTAATTTTTTTTAGAAATGGGATAGGAAAAAAACTGATACTAAATACTTATTAAGTTCTCTTTCACTAAACTATTATGAATTATCAAAATGTATATTTTTCTCAGCTAAACATGGACAGTGACTGTCATATCCTTTTTTATCATTTATATTAATGTCAATATATAAAATAGATTTATCTGTGTTTTCTGTATTTTTGATAATTGTATATTGAAAGTATTATTTTGAAAGTATGAAAAAAGAGATGTTATCCATTTGACTAACACTTTTATTCATTTAAGTGATTGTCAAGTTTGACCTTTTAAATGTGACTTTTCTCATGACTGATAAAGAGAATAGATACTGTTCCCTGCTGCCACCCCTAACCCTAGCATTTCAAACCTTTGGTCCTAACAGATTCCTTTCTACAGCATTTGTCTTCATTAAACATATCATAGAAGTTACTGATATTCACAGGGTTTCCCTCCGATAAATATATATCTGGATTAAAAAAGCTTTTGTCATCTGCCATTTAACAACACTTATTTAGGAAATAAATATAATTATAATTGTGTTCCATATTTTTGCTTTGTATTTGTAAAATCTGTTATAATGCTTATTTTAAAAACTACTTAAAGTCTAGTAGGTATGTTACACATTTTGGGTAGGTGACTTCTGAGTAATCTCAAGATCTTTTAGTCAATACTTATCAAATTAAGGAAGAAAAGAACTATAGTCCAGCTTAAAAGCAGTGCAGCTAAAATCAGATTTGTTTGCTAATAAGTATGAAGTTTTCTAAATTTGTGGTGATTTCTGTAAGAAACATGTCATAAAAAATGCTTTAGGCAAATAATCTCATTTGAAGATTGTATTTTACCAGATAAATAAATCTGAGTGTTTAAAATATATCATAACAGGAATGTATGAAAATAGTTACTCTCAAAGCTGTCTTCAAAATGCTAGTGCCTCAAATGGAAGGTTTGGAAAGTCAAACAAGAAATCTTTTTCCCTTTTATTAACTTACCTGGTTATATGTAACATTTAATACCTCATATATAAGAATATATATTACTCCTATTAAAATGAGTTTCATTTGATCATTGTATAGACCTAATAAAATAATGTGTCTCACTTTGTATATAAAATATTCTTGTGCATGTATGTGGTAGCAGAGTGTATGTTTGCATACAACACCCTAGAATTCAAAATTTTCTTCATAATTTTTCTTTTATTTTCAAGCTTTTACAGGAAAAAAAGTGTTGTGTCTGGCTCCTCTTCAAATTAACAGCCTGGCCTGTAGTATGAGGTTTCTGGCCTGGACTTTCGGGCCTAACCTCAAAGTTTAGGACCCACAAACCCACAGACCTGCAGACCCACAGACCTGTAGACCTGCAGTCCCACAGTCCCACAGAGACACACAAATGCTTTCAATCGTTTTTGGCTGATCGATATAAGGCCCAGGCATAAAACTTGCTAGCTCTCTACCCTTTATCTAACCCATGACACATCCGGTTCAGCCATTCGGCTCGGTACCTTTTCTTAGAGCAGCATAGTTGTCCTCTGCTTCTTCTGGCTTCTCTCTGGCATTCTGCTCTGTGCTTCCTGTTCTCAAGAGTTTTTCTTAGTCTGGTAGCCCCACCCACACTCCTTGCCTGCCTTTGGCCAATCAGCGCTTTTTATTAAACCAGTGGCTGAGACAATTATTTACCATGAAACAACAGAATCCCCCTACACTGGCCATATAAGAAGAACACGATGAGAACAGCCATTGACTTGCACACTCAAAAGTGATGGAATAGTGAACACAATGCAATCCATTGGCCACCAGGAAAATCCCACAGGAACTGCCAAAGTGTTCCCAAAGCTGGGCATTGTGACTTGCCAATCTCTGTTCTTTCCTATTCAACATCCCATCATGTTTCTCCTAATTTTGCCAAATAGCAGCCTTAAATTGAAATGTCCTGTGTGCTTCTCTTCTATAGTGCTAAGAAAATAATACAGTGTAAATTGGACTTTTCACCTGTTGGGGGAAGGGGATGGGTGGATGGGGAGGGGCGAAGCTGAGGGTTGGCTGGGAGGGATTGGGGGAAGGGGAGGGGGAGCAGGGGGATTACACATTAATGGAGATGACACTTTTTAAATGAAAATCATATATATATATGAAAATAATACAGAGTAAATTTTCATTATTGGGGAGGTGGCATGATAGATGTATGGAGATAGGCTGAATTAAGATGAAAGACCTAGCTAGCAATATACCAGATCCAAGTAGGGTGAACTTAATAAAAGTGTCTGTATGTTTCTTTGGGACTTTGGGATTGCTGGTCCAGATAAGCAGCGGCTGTGGAGAGATCCGGACCATAGGACTAGGTGGTCTGAGACTAGGCTGGCCAGAAACCTCTTTCTACATTTCCTTTTTCTCTTTTCTACATCCCCTTCCTGCATATTTTCCTAAACACATTATTGTTTCCCTGAAAGTGTTGAACTTCCATATTCTATCTGTAAAGAAATCATCACCCTCACCTTGCCTGACATTCATGTCAGGTAAAAAAATATCATGGCCATTATTTCAATTTCTCCTCCAGGAAGCTGTTGAGGCTTTACAGCTTGACTGCTCAGGGAGTTTTTAAACATAACAAATTTGTCCTTAACTATTCATTCGAGGCTATTTTAAAATTCTTTCACTAAGAAGAAGATGGGTTCATATTCCTTCTCAACCTTATCACTAATATGACATCACTGTCAAAACAGAACCTAGTTTCTGTGTCCTACACAGCAAAATTGTGTCGAGGTTGCTTTCCATTTTGTGATGATCAAAATGCAAAGATTCACGTTCTGCTAAAAATGCAAAAATCATATATTTATGATGTTTGTCTTTCTAAATTTTGCTATTTAGGAAGTGGTCTTCAACACAGGATTTATTTAAGGATTTGTTTGTGTTGAAGTCCTTAAAATGGCCACTTGATAATTATTTTAAATTGATTGTAATAGAATTAATACTTTATGTATTTATGCCTAGAAACATATATACTTGCAAGTGTATTGTTTGTGCCAAGCTTACTGAGGATGAAGAAAAACAAGAAAGCACATTGACAACACCCTGCATGAGAAAAATGAATAGCTCATGGAGATTAGGAAATAAAAGGCTAAGGATGCAAGTGGTTCCCTCCTCACAGCAATGATTAGATGTGCTCTTTTAAAGTGACTGATGAGATGTCACAAAGAGCACTTGCTGTTCTTTCAGAGAACCTAGGTTCAATTCCCAGCACCCACCTGACAGATCACAATGATCTCTAACTAGAGTTACAGGTGCTCTGATACTCCTTTCTGAGCTTCATGAGCATCCAGTACATACCTAGTTCACAGTAATATATGTAGGCAAAATTCCTGCACAAAATTAAAATAACAACAAATATAAACAATGCAATCTTTTTATAATACAATGGGCCTTGAGGATTTTTTTATTTATTCTCTCTAGCTTCTAACTCTTAAAGACAACTACTATCTGCTTATAATGGATAACAAGGCCTTTGAGAGCTTGCCACCTTTGTACAATGGTTCCGTCTTAAGTATACTATAGTGCTGATGCTTAGTACTCTCTAGCCTTAACAGGCATAAAAATGGACAAACCACACATGCACACACACACACACAAGCACACACACACATACACACACAGCACTTTGACAATAGGTAATTTGCTAGTATGTATAAAGTATACTTGTACAAATATGTTTTTAATAACTAATACTGTTCCCAAATGTTTAATCATTTAAAAACATATTGTTAATGATATTGTCTGGATTATGCCAAAGCAAATATTTGATATTTTTCATTAGAAATAGTTTCTATATAAATTTCTGTGTAATAAATCAAATTGTTTCCTGCTCTGTTATAAGCTTATATACTTATTTAACTATGTAAAGTATTTTAAGGTTAATAGATATCAAATTTTTGTCTGTACATCATTATTCAATTTTCAGGTATTCCTAGCCTAAAAACCATGACTTCTATAGTTTATCTGTGTAAAACAAGCCTAAATAGTTATGCCACTCACTCATTAAAATCTGTTATTTATTATTCCCACAATGAGAATCAAGTCAAACAAGTACAGATAAATCTCTTCTTGGCATTGTCAGATCCTAGAGAATAAACCACTGCACTGCAATATCTAACTCTGGGGATATTGCTCAGAGTCAAAGGGGGAAAATTAACAAAACTAAAATCAACTTATACTGGTCATGTGCAATCCCAGCCAGGAAAGTTGAATAAAGGGGAACATAACTTAGAATCCAGTTTAGTCTTTATGAACAGATTGTTTATGAAGCCAAAATAAGTAACAAACAGTCAAGAAGTTATTAAAATGGTCCTTATCCATGATTACCCAAATCAATGCATACTAGCCTTGGTCTTTTCTTGTATTCTGCTTATTATTTTTATTTAAAACAAAACTTACTATTATTTTTATTTCAGCCCACATTCATATTTAACTGTTAAAAGAAAGTGACCTGATAGAAATGAAGATGTTTTAAAAGAGCATTTGGGTTGCTCAGTTTTACTAACAGATTATTAAAGCAATATACCCTCCCCAGAGGAATTTTTTCAGGAATCTCATGCTGGGAGAATGTGAAAGCTCTATCCAAAGAGGGGTTGTTATCCCTTAGCACAATAACAACAAAATTTCATACAGGTTTAAAAATTTTTTAGACTATAATTCAAGGGAAGACTAATGCCAAAAAACAATATGTCAGTTGTATTTAGAACCATACCTCACTTGGATGGAAATCTTCTATCTTCATGTGGTTGGATTTTTATTTGAACTTTAATCTTAATACAGGCCCTTTAAGAAGAAGAGATTTGGAAGACCATTGGTTCTTTTTGCCCTTCTTCCCAATAGGCCATATTGAACAAAACTTTATTTTTCTGATTTTCACTATTGTTATGTGAAATCCAGGTGAATTTGTTAATGGATATCTAGGGTTTATTATGATATGAAATAAGGAGATACACTCACTAATACAGAAATGAGTGAACAGCTGTTCTGTCTGTGAGAGAATGGACCTGGCCATCTGGTGTCTGATCATGCCAAGAGAGAGCATGATCCCCCTCTCTCTTCCCTTTTAAGAGGTCATGTAGGATGATGGTAAGCACTGCCTGTATTAGGCCAGGTAGCCCAAGGTTACTGGTAAAGTGAGTACCCACTACACCTTTTTGACTAAATAAGAAGGTTCTACACCTAATATATACAGCTATGTACAACAAAAATTATTATCAAGATTTATCCAGGATAAAGAAAGGGTAATTACATCAGTAAAAATGGAACTACAGTAAATAAGAACAACATTGAGCAAGAAACATGTATTAGATATTCAAAATATAGGTAAATGATCTCCAATAGCTGTCCTAGACAGAGGAAACTAAATCTTGTATCTGATATGCTCTTAGCTAAGATATGAGAGGATTTTAACTGTAGCCATCTAGTCTTCAATCACACTGAAAACTTGAGAAGAAAAAATAATGTTACCTGAGCAAACAGGAAGTGCAAACAAGCAGCTTCTAAGAATACAAGAAATGACAGAGAAAGCTGGCAGATTGGACAGTCACCAAATGTTTCTTGTTTTCCATTTTTTTATTAAAAATGTTTTATTCCATATCTGTTGCACAAACAAATGAAACTCTGGGATGGATCTCTGAGAAAGTTGGAGATATAAGAGAGAATAAACCCCACAGTCAGATCTTACCCAGCTGTCTTCCAGCTTCCTCAGCCTGGATTCTCTTGGCTTCCTCTCTTCTCTGTCTTTCTATGCCTGCCTTAAGCCTTAAATACTCTCTTGGTAAATTAAGGCATGGCCCCACCACTGTCTGCCTGAGAGCCTGAAATTCCTTCTGTAAATTAAGATGACCTGAACTCAGTTGGGATTAAGGGCTTAGGTCACCACTTACAGGATACTCCCTGTGCTGGGATTAAAGGTGTGAATTACAACTCTCTGATCCTCCTAGACTGACTGTGGTTAGAGCCCTCTTATATCTCTGAAACTTCTGGAGCTTTTGTTAAATCCCCATACATATCTACCACTGCTCCTCACCTCTTCTCTCTTCCCAGTGCCTCCTAGTTCTCCTTCAGTCTCACCCTACCCAGTTTCCCTATCCATCCATGGAGGGAAAGGAATCTCAAGCTGAGTCAGTTTGGTCTGGCATTTCCAGTTGAAAGAGGACCAAGTTTCTCATTCCGTTATCATAGAAGAGTTAGGTGTTTCTCTCTAGGGAATGGGCTCTAAAATGTCAGTTTATGCATCAGGGATATACTCTGATTCTACTGCAAGAGGTTCCACAAACTGCCCATGCCATTTGTCTCTCATCCAGCAATGGATGGAGGCAGAAGCAAGATTGCTGACACCTTTGGGGTTTTTTGATTATTTCTATGGAAGTTACTCAGTGAATATTTCTGAGTCAGTAAGCTCCCAATAGCTCTTATTAGCTAGCTGTCTCTGAGGATTTCTTCCTCATAATCCTGACCCCTTTGTTCAGATACTGTCTCTTATCACTCTCTCTTAGCTGGATCCAGAGCTAGACCTGATGCTTAAATATGGATCTTAACTTCTGCCCCTATCCATTGCTGGATGAAGGTTATATAATGCCAATTATGGTGGTCATTCATTTGATTATAGGGAAGTCCTGTTTAGGCACCCTCTCCACTATTGCTTGGAGTCCTAACCATGGACATTTTGTGGGTTCTTGGAGATTTTCTTAGCACAAGGTTTCTTTCTAACCCCACACTGGCTTCCTCTATCAAAATATCCATTTTTTTTGTTCTCTCTCTCTGTTGCTTCTCCCACTTAATTATCTCCTCTCATTACTTGTTCCCATCTCCACTTGATTGCTTCCCATTTTGATCCCTATTTACTCAGGATATCTTCCCAGAGACACCTGGATATCTCTCTTAAGTGCCTCCTGTTACTCAGCTGATTGGAGGTTGTGTTTTTCAGCTTGGTTATTTTTTTGCTTTATATCTAAAATTCACTTGAGTGAACACATCCCAAGTCTATCTTTCTGGGCCTGTGTTACCTCATTGAAAATGCTACTCTCCAAATCTATCCATTTACCTACAAATTTTAGGATGTATTATTATTATTATTATTATTATTATTATTATTATTATTATTATTATTATTATCAGTACTTTGAAAGTGTACAACACATTTTTAATTCATTCTTTAGTTGAGGGGCATCTAGGTTGTTTCCAGGTTATGAATATTATGAATAATGTTGATATGAACTTGGTTGTGTGAAAATGTATATCCTTTGAGTATATGCCCAATAGCAGTACTGCTGAATCATTGGGTAGATTGATACCAAGTTTTCTGACCATATTCATTTCCAAAGTGGCTGTAGAAGTTTGCATTCTCACCAGCAATGAAGGAGAGTCACCCTTGCCCCACATTCCCTCCAGCATAGGCTGTCATCTGTATTTTTTTTTATCTTAATCATTCTGACGGGTGTAAGATGGTATCTCAGAGATGTTTTGATATCCACTTTTCTAATGGCCAAGGATGTTGAGCAGTTCTTTAAGTGTCTTTCAGCCATTTGAAATTCTGTTGAGAATTCCCTTTTAAGCTCTAAACCCCGTTTTTAAATTGAAATATATTTTGGCCTCTAGTTTCTTGTGTTTTCTATATATTTTAGAGTTCAGTTGTAGTATGAGTTTCTGGCTCAGCCTAACACTACAGTCCAGACCTGCCTGCAGTCCACCTGCTGGTAAAACCCCTAAAAAAGACTCAGATGCTTATATTAATTACATGCTACTTGTCCTATGGCTCAGGCACATTGCTAGATAGTTTTTGCATCTTAACTCAACCCATCTCCATTAATGTGTCTCACGACATGGCTTGTGGTTTACCTGTACTTTTACATCTTGCTTCTTTGGAGGCTTGATCTTTTCTCTCTTGACTCCACCCTCCTACCCTTTATACATGCTCAGATTTCCTGCCTGCTTATAAGATGCCCTGCCATAGGCCAAAAAGGACCTATACTAACCAATGATATTCACAGCATACAGCTAGACATTCCTCATCACTCAGTACTCTCTCAGACATAGGGTGGGTGGAGATCTTTTTCCATTTTATAGACTGTCATTTTATCTTAATTACCATGTCCTTTGCCTTACAGAAGTTTTTCAGTTTCAGGAGGTCCCATTTATTATCTGTTATTTTTAGAGACTGAACTACTGGTGTTATATTTATGAAGTGGTCACCTGTACCAATGCTTCAAGGGTATTTTCCACTTACTTTTCTATCAAGTTCAGTGCAACTGGGTTTATGTTGAGGACTTTGATTCCCTTGGACTTGAGTTTTGTGCAGGGTGATAGACATGGATTTATTTGCATTCTTCTACATATGACCATCAAACTTTGTCAGCATCATTTGTTGAAGATGCTATCTTTTCTCCATTGTTTGTACATTTTTTGGCCTCTTTTTAAAAAAATCATTCTTAGGTAGTGGGTTAAGATTGGGCTCAATTCCATTGATCCACAGTCTATTTTTATGCCAGTACCAGGATGTTTTCATTATTATAGCTTTATAACATAGCCTGAAGTCAGGATACTGATGCCTTCTGAAGTTATTTTATTGAACAGGATTGTTTTGGCAATTCTGAATTTCTTGTTATTCCATTTGAAGTTGAGAATTGTTCTTTTGATATCTGTAAAATAATTTTGTTGCACTGAATCTATAGATTACTTTTGGTAAGATTGCCATTTTTTTCTTTTTACTATCCAGGAGCATGGGTTATTTTTCCTTTTTTTCTGATATCTTCTTAGGTTTCTTTTTTAAATGACTTAAAAGTTCTCTGGGATTATCTATATTGCTTGTGGTTTCATGGGTGTATCTAACCTCCTTAGGTTGAAGTTTTCACTTTAGTACTTCTGTAGGGATGGATTTTTGGATAGGTATTGTTTATATCTGATTTTGTTGTAAAATATCTTGTATACTCCATCTATAATGATTGATATTTTTGCTTATATAGTAGTATGGGCTGGCCACCATGATCTTTTAGTGCCTGTATAATATCTGACTAGGACTTTCTGGCTTTCTTTTTTTTCCCATTGATTAATCTGGTGTTATCCTGATCAGTATGCTTTTATAAGTAACTGGCTTTTTTTGCAGTTCTTAGTACTCTTGTTCTATTCTGTAGGTTTAGTGCCTTGATTATTGTGTGACAAGCATACTTGGGGGGGGGGTCTAGCAATTTGGTGTACTGAAAGCTTCTTGACTTTTTATAGGCATTTTTTCCTTTGAAAAGAAAAGTTTTCTTCTATGATTTTGTTGAATATATTTTCTATGCTTTTAAGGTGGCATCCTCATTTTTCAATTTCAATTATTCTTAGGATTGGCCTTTGCATAGTGTTCCAGGTTTTCTACATGTTTTGTGTTATGACTTTTTGGTGGTAGTGGGTTTTTTTTTTTTTTTGACTGATGTATCTATTTCCACTACTGAATCTTCCACATCAGAGATTATTCTTTTTTGCTGTCTGTTGGCTATGCTTGCATCTGTAATTCCAGTTAATTTCTTCAGATTTTCTATTTCCATCATTGCCTCAATTGGTGTCTTTTTTACTGCTTCTGTTTCAATTTTTAAATCTTGAACTGTTTTCTTCATCTGTTTGATTACTTTTTTCTTGGTTTACTTGGATTTCTTTATTTTCTTTCAAGGATTTGTTGATCTCTCCCAAATTTTTGTTTGTTTTTCTGTTATTTCTTTAAGGGAATTTTTATTTCCACTTTTAGAGCGTCTACTGTTTTCATAAAGTTTTTTTATTTTTAAGGTTATTTCAGCCTTGCCATGATCAGGTCTTGATTTTGTAGACTGCCATATTCTGGTTTTGCCACATTGTTCTTTATGTTATTATATGTATTCTTGCACTGGAATTTTCCCATTGCTTCCTCAGATTACTGCAGGATTTGTTTGTGCCTCAGGGACCTGATTTTTGTGCAATCTGTTCTGTGTGTATCTGTGTCTCAGGAAGCCTCTCTTGGTTCAATCCAGGCTCTTGGTCTACTTAGAGGTAGTGTATTCTGTGTCACAGTGTCCTATATTTTATGTAATAAAAACTAGCTGATTCTGTGTCTCAGAGATCATCTCTTGTCTTAATATGAGCTCTTGATCCAGAGAAAGATCTTGATCCTTTAGGAATTCTTGATCTGATATATGCTAATATTGTAATCCAGTAAACTGTGAGTCTCATGTGGCAGCTCTTGATCCAGCTGGAACTTAGAAATTGAGGGTCTAAGGTAGCCACTCTTGATCCAATAGGAACTGAGGGAATGGTTTTCAAGGAACCTCTCTTGATCCAACAGGTGCTGGAAGACTCTTGGTTTAATGGATGCTGAGGATCTGCAGGTATTAGGTTGCCACTGAGGTCACTGGGTGATGGGATAGATTGGGGAATATGGTGGGGTTTTGTAGTTGAGGGTGTCCAGAAAACTGGCTTTTATTGGGCCTTCAGGTGCAGGGGTTTTTCCCTCTGGTTTGGGTTTAGGAAAGAAATTAGTTTGGGTGGCATTCAAAGGGCTGTGCCTTAGGGCTGTGTCCCAGAGACTAGGGTCTTGGCCTGTGCTGGGTGAATGTCACTCTCCCATTTGTCTGATAGGTACAGGAGTTCTGAGGTTCTCCTCTAAGACTCCTCAGCCTGAAAGATCGTGTTTTCTTGCAGTATTGAAATACTCAGTTTTGACTACAGGACTAGAATGTCTGACAGACCATTTTCAGAAGCAAAAAATTTTGAAAGACTATCGTACCCTGCCTTGGCAAGGTTGAGCAGTCATTTTGTTCTTGTGTCTTGCAGATATAGAAAGGACAGCATGCTTACTGTCAGCTGTCAAGGAAAAGACTGTTATTTTTCCAACAGGCCAGTTTTTGTCAAGAAGAAGACAAATTTCATATGGAGTGTCTTGAATGTCCAGCACCCTCTCAGCAGTAGTTTGGTGCTGCCAGCCACAATAGTGTCTCATATCAAGAGAATTCTTAGTTATTAAAATTTATATGCCATATTCTCCAGATTTATGAAGCGTTTCATGATTACCTATCTGACATATATTTCTGTATATTTAGAACCTAACTAAATTGACTATAAGAATGATAATAATGGGTAACTTACTATTTTTATCTACTTAAATAGTTAAAATACTAAGGCTTTAAATTATAAAAATAAGCAATTGGTATAGAGGTATAGTATAGGACAATGATCTTGAATATGTGAAAATATATAAAATATCTTAAGCAGTGGTAGTAGTATACAGTGCAATCTGATAAGAACATTCTTAGTATTAATAAATATATAAAAAATTCTGAACAGCAGTTGAATATACTCACAGTCAAATATACAAAAATATTTTAAACAGGAGTAAAATCATATGTAAAATATGACAAATGCACTTTTTTATTTGTACCAATATGCAAATTATCTTAAGCAGAAAAAAGTCTCATTTGTTTTAGTATACAAGAATTCATATCAATGCAAATTATCTAAAGTTGATAATTATTATAGTTTACAAGCAGATATAATAATCTAAATTATTATCCTAACCTATTTCTTTCAAATGAAAATCCTGACTCTAAACTTTATTGTTCAGACTCCAATCCTATTACAACTCATAACCAACTCCTAGCATATGACAATTATTTATATCCATGAGATAGTAGCTCCACATTGGGTGCCATTTGTCATATGAAATCTACATGAGTCTACTTAATGATATTTAGAGTTCATTAAAATATGAAATGAGGAGATACACTCACTAATACAAAACAGAATGAATAGATATTGTCATCTTCTGTTTTGCCCAGGAGAGAATGGACCTGCCTATCCAGTGCCCCAGCACTCTGAAAGAAGAGTTTGGCTCCTCTCTCTTCTTTTTTAAGAGGTCATGTAGGCAGAAAAGAAGCACTGCCTCTATTCTCTATTGGGTCAGATAGCCCAAGCTCATTGGTGGAATAAATACCTACTACACACTATTAAATATAAGATTAAAATTAAAATGACTCTTACTTCTGTATTATGTCAATTTAAAGCTTCCCAAAAATTTTATAAGAATCTGTTACTGCCACAAGTATACTTAGAAACAAACAAACAAGAAATAACTTTTTAGAACTGCCTGACAGGTGTTCTAGACAGTGTATTCACACTTTTGATGCTAACTTGAATTCAAAGGTAGGAGAGGGTATTGAATCATAATTTCAAGGCAAAAGGTAACATTTTAAAAGTAGCTCCTACTCAGTTATTCAGAATTTAACAACTGTATCTTCTTAGAAAAGAAAAATCAAACATTTCACACAAAAATCTACTCATGAATTCTACATTCTGCCTAAAGTTACAAATAACCTTATTAAATGAATCTGAATTTTATCCAGTCCCATGTGGAATAGTTCCATCTCTGTATAGGGCTTTCTTTTCAGTAAAATACTAAGACCAAGTTAACTAACACTTTTATTGGTAGAGAAAATAAGCTTTGGCTCCAGGCCTTAGGTAGGGTTAGTTGATATTCAAGTCCTATAACTATTCACCATGTCCGTGGGAACACTGGCAATGCTAGGCCTATTTTTCTTAAGAGTCACTTAGAGTTTTTCTGTGACCTTCTGGGATTGCTTATATTCAGCCATCTGGAACTCTTTATTGCAACTGCCTTTGCCCCGGTGACCCCTCTTTGCTTCTGAAGCTTCACCCTTTGGTCCCTGCCAATCTGGATCTCATTTTATTCCTGCAGCTATCAGTGCTAGCAGATTCTGCTGAAAGAGGGAGCAGAGAAATTGCACTAATTCTAGACCTCATTCATTTGCAGGTTATAGAATTTACCCTCTTCATTCTGACTGCAAAGATCTTGAAATCTGTAACAATTTTGATCAGCCAGCTGTGGCATCCAAAGAAAATAAAATCCATGAGCTTAGTTCATTTTTTTTAGGTGGAGATTTTTCTTCTGTATATTATATAGTGAGATTCAAGTGACTAGAGACTTCTGATGTTAATCTTTGCACTGGTTTTCTTCTTTCAATGGTTTATTATATTTTTCTCTTGCAATGAAATTCAGATTCTTGTACACATCAGACAAACACTCCCACTGAACACCCTTGTCAAATCTATGCAGAATTTTATCTATAACAAAGTTGCCTGAATATTTATTAAATAGTTAAGATTTTCTCTTACATGTTGCATGAATATATATTATATATATTATATTAAACATAAATGTGTTAGCTTAAAAGAATTATATTATTTGTAAAAGATATTTACTTTTGTAAATTACAAAATGTCTTAGATGTATGTAAAGAGAAATTTAAAAAAAAGTACAGGAATACAACCACTTGGATTGTCTTTAGTGTCAAACTTGGCATTAACTTGCTTCCAGTTTTTTCTCAGAAAGCATGAATAGCATTACACAAGAAGGCTGGAACAGAACCTGGACATTCTATAAGAATCATTATATAACATATAGATATTCTTAAAATCAATTGTAAGACACAATTTGCTTTGCATTTGAATTCCAGTGTATACCTATATTCCCAGGTAGGTCAGAACTGTCAGTTTGTGCCTGAGCGTTCCACAAGCCACCATTTTCTGTTGTACAAATTCTAATTATTCTGATAATAAAAATTCAAAGCCAAATATTGGGGCAAATTCTAAAAGTTCAGAGAAATAGAGGAACAAGGCACAGCCACTTCCTACCTCAACAACTCCTCTGCTGAAAGTGGAAGATCTTGCTCCATGAATCCTTAGGCTGAGTGGGGAAGGAATGCAACTGCAAGGCCCAAATGGAAGAAGGGATCCAGTCTCCTTATGCCTTATATTCTTATCTTTGTCAAAACACATTACTTTCTTTCTCAAACTTCTAGTTCTGGAATTAAAAGCATGTGCATTCTCTAAGTACTGGGGACAGTATCTCTAGTGCTGGGATTAAAGATGTGTACTGCCACTGCTCTGGGTCACTTTCTTTTTTTCCAACTGGATTAATCTCATGTAGCTCAGTGTGGTCTTGACCTCACAAGGATGCAAACAGTTTTCTGCCTCTGCCTCTCAAGTGCTAAGATTAAAAGTGTGTGTCACCACTGCCT
The DNA here is from genome assembly GCA_033318265.1 of Phyllotis vaccarum. Lineage (NCBI taxonomy): Eukaryota > Metazoa > Chordata > Mammalia > Rodentia > Cricetidae > Phyllotis > Phyllotis vaccarum. Next base: position 60,721,130 of record JARWLC010000010.1, read on the forward strand.
GACCTCTATGATTAAACTTGTGCTATCTTTGTCTTCTGATTTTCAAGAAATCTTTATTTTGATAAATAATATATCACCACATTTGTAAATTTCTTCTATTTGTTGTACAAGTTCAATAGCATACTCTTACTATAATATTTTGTACTGTAGACATCTCCAGAGTAATGAAATTTTAATTGTCCAACTGACAATTTTCAGTTTAGCTAACAATCCAACATAGGAGAATAAATTTGTAAGACTTATGTTTTAAGTAGTATAAATGTGCCCCCCACATATGTGATATACACTAAACTATAAGCATTGTTAAAATATAGTACAATTGAACAATAGTTCAATAAAGTACAAAATATAAATTTAAATAAAACTTTTAAAAATTAATATAGTTAGATTTAAAGACTCACAAATTAATTAGAAAGGATAAAACTATGAGAATCACAGTATTTATTGTATAATTGATATATTTCAACTTTTATTGGCACTATTTGTGAAGACCTGTTTATTATATCTTTGGTTTAGATTATGTGTCTCCACAAGGTCACAAAATATTTTTCTTATGTTTTATATTTGTTTTCCTATATTTCTGTAGGATATCATGGAAAAAGAAAAAAAACTTAAAAACAATTTATTACAGTATAGTCATCAATTTTTCCTGGCTTATTTCTGCTACATTGGTTTCCTAATTCAATTGTTGACACTGTTCAACTCCATTCTCTGTCAAATTTATTTCTGCTGCAATTTTAAAGTATTTTCATACTTTGACTTTAAAAATAAATATAGGTTCCGCAATCAAGTGAAGCAGTCATTTTTAGAAATAAAAGTAATGCCCATTAACTTAATCTTAAAACATTGATTGTGTGTAGTCTTATTTATACAGGTTATCAATTCTGATGTCTTTAAAGAATTGTTAATCCTCATAGCTTTTCACATCATTCTTAATGTAGACCTCAAATATTTTCCAAAAGAATATACTGAGATTTTAGGCTGGATTTATTTGTGATCAAACTTGTCAGGTTTGAAATATTCTTTTCTGTCAATTTTGGAAATCAAACTATATCAATATAATGCCATAAAATCTGGCCCAATCTCTATTCAATGTTCTCAGCAAGAAGTAAACCCTACATAGATATTTGCTAAATTACTAAAAATGGTATATTTATAATGTCTATTATATTTTTATTTGTTTCATTATTCTTGTTTTAGCCCTAAAATTATTTGCTTATATGAGTGTTAAGTTGGTTTATATGAGGTCTAAGATTCAAGTGTTACAAAACCTTGTTATAACAGTTCATAAATATATTTAGACCTAGCCAGAGGAATTTAAAGGAGAATCAATCTCAACATTTCCTTATAAGATTTCAGATAAACAGGCTTTCAAACAGCCAAATGATATATAGAGAGATATTACAAACACTGAAAAATGATTAAAAAACATTTTAAGAACTGAATGGAAATTTGTATGTTAGATTTAAGGAGATTCAAGGAAGCAATATATTATGTGCTCACCTTTTATAAAGCAAATGTTAAACTCATGGTCAATTGTAATAGAATTATCCATAAAGACTGGACAGACATAGTTATCACAGTATTAAAGGCTGGTTTCCAGTTACAATAGAATACTTGGTGAAAAGATAAGGCTGAACCTATTGAAAAATGAGATAGGGCTAAGAGTAATGAAATCTCACAAGACTGTTTTCTCAGTGAAGCAGATTATGCTAATGTTGAAGGCAATCTTTATATGATGACTTCACCCTGGCTTTATACTGAATTGCTAACTTCACTGCTTGAGATAAAAGTAAAAAAGTAGGAAAAAAATAAGTCATTTCCAAAAATTAACCAAGGCAAATAACAAGAAAAATCTTTACTGACTTCTTAAAAAGATTGACTTTAGCAGTAACAATAACCAAATTCAAAAGCTAAATGAAAAATAAATTAAATATCTGGCTTTTGAAAATGCTAATTAACAATGCAAAAGAATAATTAGGCTATTAGAAGCAAGATCAGAACTTTTGGAAGAATAAATGCAAAAAACAATTTATATGGGATCTAATACTATTATGATGCTTGGGTAGGAGAAGTTATTTCTAAGAAGTATGAAGAAAAATCAGAATATCAAATGTTATGACTTGGCTAAACAAAGAAACTGTAAACAATGCATTCCTAGAAACAATGTTTTAGCTAAAAAATAAGCCCAATATTCCTTCTGGAGTATGAAGGAAGTATGCATTAGACAAATGAATATAGGTCAACAAGGGACAGGCAGGGTACTTTTTTTGGAAAATGCTCTGAGGGGCCTCTCACAGGCTCCAGTATCAAATTTATTCACTATTATTATGCCATCATAGAGAAAAAACATTTCAAGAACAGTTTAAAAACCATATACCAAACATTTTGGCAAATTTTATAAATAAATAAAGATCAAAATTAAAAATACTAATAAATGAAATTGTCATTGAAAGTCTGGTATACTCAGATGTGAATGTAATAAAAATTGCATCAGAATCTTGGCATCTCAATTGGCCCCTACAGGAGGTAAATGTTCAGCTTTTAAGGATTGGAACGTATTCCAGGTAAAACAGAGTGTGTGATGGCTCCAATGTTTATGGCCAGAGAACAGAGAGGATAATTAAAACCACAAGAAGCTAACATTGCCATAAATTTATAAGGATAAGATTTATTAAAGCAATGAAATACTGAGATTAACATTCCCCCAATCTCAGAAATAAATCACATACTAACATATGTTTCAGGGAAAAAAATATTAGACTGTATATATATATATATATCACTGACCAGGTTTTATAAGAACAAGGCACTATAGCTTCTGATCATTAAGAGATACCAACATATCTACCTTTAAAATCATTAACACATAAGCTATTATTGTTCAGCTATGACCTTTAACTTAAGAGACTTTAGAGGCCCTAGATCAGCTGATAAAGGAGCAGGTAAATGCTCAGCAAATTCAAGAATCAACCAGTACTTAGAATTCTTCTGTATTTGTTATAAAAATTTTAAAAATGGAGAATGGTAACAGATCTAAGAGAAGTTAACAAGGATATTCCTTCAATGGGTTCTCTACAATGTGTAATTTCTTTAACTTTCTTTTACTTAAAGAATAGCCTCTTGTAGTCATAAATTTAAAAGACTGTTTCTTCACTATACTGTTAAAAGAAAAAGGAAAAATAAAATGCTCTTGCAGTACCTGCTTATAGTAATTCTTTACCTGTAAAGAAATGGATGGTTCTCCCACAGGAAACATTAAATATTCCCACTCTGTGCCAATATTTTTTACAGTGGTCATTAGATGTGATATTTAAGCAATTCCCACTATCTATCATGGACCATATCTTATTGGCTGTCTCATATATTGATACCCTAGACATAATGTTTAAAGAAATGGAAAACAAATGACCTTCTTGGGGATTAAAAATTGTTACTAAAAATATACAATGGTGATTCTATTCATTATTTAGTATAAACATAGTTCTATAAAAAATTAGACCCTAAAAGGCAAAAATTAGAAGAGATGTATTTTAGATTCTTAATAATTTCCAAATGTTACTACAAGAGATTTCAAATTCATGAATCACTATTGGAATAAAAAAATTATAAACAGGATGATTTTTTTCAAAACCTTAGGTGATGACAAGATATTAATAATCCAAGAGAATTATCAGCTAAAATATAGAAAGAATTTGCTTTTGTGGAAAAGAAATTGCAGGATGCATATGTGGATTGTGTGAATAGAGACCTTAATTGCATTCTGGGTATTTTGCCCCCTAAGAATTCTCCTACAGGAATTCTATTGCAAAGGGAAAGTATTATATTGGAGTGGATATTTCTATCACATAAACCAAATAAGAAATGAAAGACATATGTGGAAAGAATTTCTGATTTAATTTTAGAGAAAAATTAAGACTTTAAAATGACAGGAATGTACCCAGTAGAAGTTATCCTACCTTTTACTAATAGTAAACTGATCAAATATATTCATAAAGTAAACCCTAATAAAGAGCCTGCAGTAATTTTGGGGAGAAATTTACAACAGACAACCACAAATAAAACTAATAAAATGTATAAAGAGAACTAATTGAATTCTTCCTCATATTGTACAGAGAATTACAATTTCTGGAGCCCCTGGTAATGATGAAATTAATCAATTACTGTTTGAAAATATACTAAAGTCCTCAGAGATTCATTAAAAATAAACCATGTCAATAGCAAAAGTGCAAAGATTTTAAAAAAGAATCTCCCCATTTCTTTGCCAAAGAAATTATATATACAAAAAATTTTCTACATTTTTATTTTATAACCAAACGTCATTACAGGAGGAAATAATTCTAAAAATATATTGATATAAAATTTTGTAGAGGATATGTTTCATTTTAATTAATTTGAATAATTAAAATATGTATACCATACAATAGATATGTTTTTTCAATAGGCAACTGCCTTTTGTGTGGAAAATGCTGATTCTGAAATCACACATTTGTTAGAAGTTATGGCCATCATGGAAATACCTGTACAAATTATGACTGACAATGTTCCAACATATGTCTCACATAAAATAAAACAAGCTTTTATTTATTACAGTAATGCACATATTTCAGGTATGCCACACAATCTTACAAGGCAATAAGTAATAAGAAGATCAAATCAGTCTCTAAAGTATATGCTAAATAAACAGAAAGGAGTAACAAAGAACCCTAGAAATAGATTACATGATGTTTTACTAACTTCAAATTCTTTCAATGATAATAATAGAGGATCAACACCTCTGGAAAAATAGTGTACCGAAGAAAAATATGCTGAGCTAAATCAGCCTGTTTACTTTGAAGACATGTTACTTCATAATGGAAACCAGGATATGAGCTATGTTGTGGAGGAGGTTTTGCTTTTGTTTCTGTTGGTGAGTAAAAGCTACGAATACCATCACAATTAATAAAGACTTGATTTGAACAGGAAAACCCTCTTTATAAGTTGAAATGGCTCATTCATAAATGTGACTATAGCAGAAGGTTTTGGGCCCAAACTTCGCCACATTTCAGAACTACCTGCAGCTCTTCCCCCCCCCCCCCCGCTGCAAATGACTTAGCCACTTATACTGATTTCTATTAATCTGTCCTGCCACGTGGCCTGTGGCTCACCTATGTTACCTTACAAGCTAAATCTTGGGCAGGTGGATCCATCTCTTTCTGACTCTGGTCTCTTTTTTTTTTTTTTTTTTTTTAACCTATGCTCCAATTTCTTGCCAACTGCTATGGTGCTTGTCAAAGGCCATAAGTACTTTTATTTAAAGAATGGTATTCACAGCATGCAGAAAGACATTTCCACATCATGTGACAATTCTACAAATTGTACAGTAAACTCACCAATCAAAGTTTGGGGCAGGGTTCTAGTTTTGTCTTTGCAGAAAAATAGAAATGTCCATCTTCAAGAAGTCAAATGACCTCGGACATCTAGACAGTAAAAGAAGAAGGGAAGGCTATTCAGAAAAAATTTATAAACAAAGAAACTCATGCCTATTGGTTTCAATATACTCTTCAGGATAAAATCTCATTCCCTAACATTTATATCTCTTTAATTCTAAAAATATTTGAAGTCCCAACTCAATTTTAAATTAAAACTAGCTTTGAAGTTGGAGTGTGGCTCTTTCCTTCTCTAAACCCTCGCAAGCATGCTTGGAAAAGGAAACTGTAAAGTCTCTGAATCATATGAGAAGAGACACCTGATATGAGACAGATAACAATGCGTAACTGTGACCATTAGTCTCCAAAGCAAAGACGAGACCCCACAATGGTGATTTCAAATGGACTATGATAGTACCATAAAGCTGGCAAGCAACACCTAAAGATTAACTGTGGGCTATAAATGGCTTGGGACAGTTTCAAGGTGTCTGGCTGAGATGATCAAGCCTTACAGCTTGCTCTAGCCAGGACTTGAGACAAGCCCTACATTTTCCCATTATGCAGAGACTAGATGACAAATTATTTAGTCTTCAAGGACTTTACAATTAATAAAAATTTTTCTTTTCATGATTCCTAAAGAATCTATTACTCCCAGACAGCAAGAAATACATTTGAAAACATGATGTCCATATTTCTAAAAGGAGGTAACAGTGGTTTTGGTCTTTTAATGGTGTATGAATAATTTAGGTTGATTTGTTACAAATTTTTATTGGTTATGATCAGGAAAAAAAGCTGAACTAAAGATACTAGATTCAGAGTTCTTGTTTTTAATAGTTTTGTCTTCTCCTGGCAACAAAAGTCTACTTTAGGGAAGATGATGGGCATTGAAGAAACTTCATATGGAGTTTATTATCTTTGTGGCAAAATTAGCCACTGGGCAAGCAAGTGCTCTTGCCTCAATTGCTGACAGCCTGACTAGACAGGCACCAAAGGTTTTTCTGTGGTATTAGGACATCCATCTTTAGCCTATATGCCTAAAATATCTGACAGACTATTTGTAAAGCAGAACTGTCTTATAAACCTTCCTACCTTGTCTTGGAATGGTTAGGCAGTTCTTTCTTTTGTGTCCTGGTTGTCTTTCTTCTTCTTCTTCTTCTTCTTCTTCTTCTTCTTCTTCTTCTTCTTCTTCTTCTTCTTCTTCTTCTTCTTCTTCTTCTTCTTCTTCTTCTTCTTCTTCTTCTTCTTCATCTTCTTCTCCTCCTCCTCCTCCTCCTCCTCCTCCTCCTCCTCCTCCTCCTCCCTGATTTGACCTATACAAGTTAAGCCCTCCATTTCAATAAATGAGTTGTTCTTCAGTGCAATCTCTAGGTCATTCATACCTGCTTTACTTACAACCACGGAGTTCTTGCTTCCCAGCTCCTCTGAACTGCCAGTGCTCAATGGCCAATCAAGGTTGGAGAATCCACATTTAATTCTGAAAACTTTATTTCTTCATTTAGTTAGGTATTTTTTCATGTACTCTTAATAAAACTTACTGAAATCCAAGAAATATTTTAAGCTGATATTTTCAAGTATTTTAATAGAGTAACAAGAAGATGACTGAAAGTCTGTTTAAATAAGGGTAAACAAAACATTTAAAATTTTATATAGTTAATACATGATAAAAAGCCTATGAAATAATGTCAAATTTGAAAAATGTCTCCATGCAATAGTAGTATGTGAGGCATTTTTAATATAAGATGTTGAAATAAGGCAATCCTGAGTAAAATGAACATGGAAATATTCTCTTTGGAGATTAGCTTTAGGAGACATGATAAGTGGAGAAAAGGTCATTGTGGAATGCTTCTTGGAAAAGGTTACAGTGAGTAAATTAGCATATTATAGTCCTGAGGCTGAAAATATTCTTGTAGTTTTATAATGGCAGAGAAAAATGAGCCAAGAAAAAAGTAGATAAGACCATAAAGAAAGCAAGGACAAACTTGGCCAGCATTTTCCATGGTAAGGAAATCAAAGTTTATACTAAGAGAACTGGGAAGATACATTGCTGAAATGTTGCATTAACTTTTCATTACTGAGAAAAAATATCTAAGTAAATATACATATTTAAATAAGGAAAGTTTTCTACAGGTTTATGGCTAAAAGTACTTGTGTTTCTGGTTGGCTGGCTCCATTGCTTTGAGCCTGACATAAAATAACATGACAGAAAATGTGATGGAGAAAGTAGTAGAGATAAAATCATGGGGACATATCTCTTCACTGCAGGTCCTTAGTCAGATGCCTTGGTGAACAAAGTCCTATCTCCAAATTATCACTATAATTTGATTTTATAGGGTAAGTGACTATTTGAGACCATTAGAGTTCTACAGCCCAATTACCTCTTAATTACTTGACCAGCCAGTTGTAGATCAAATACTCAAGAAACAATTTTCTGGAACTTTTGTAACAATACTATAACATTAGAACTATAAGAGGTCCCCATTTTCAAAAGGCTGTTTAAGAATTGCAAACATAATAGTTAAAAACTGAAAGCTGAGGAGTTACTTTAGATTTCTAGAATATCTAAATAATTAATAATAATACTTTATCATGGATTAATTAATATGACAGAAGTGGTAAAAAACAGTGAAATTTTTTGCCATATTAAATTGTCAGTGAATATCCATAAGAGTGGGAAAAGAGACATGTGAAAATATTCACATTAATTCCATGAAAAGAATGTATAAAAATAAGATAATAGATTATGTTGTGTTTATAAGTTTTGTAGACATTTTGGGAATCAAAATGGAAATAATAAGAATGTTAGAAAATACAGAACAGAATATTAGAATAAAATTGCTGGGACACTAGCATTAAAGTTTGTTTGTATTAATAATGGTATTAAAGTAAGGTCTATAGTACAGAAATTGATAATGTAAAACATGAGAATGTGGGATAGCCTATTAGAAACATGTGACTATAGAGAAAGGAAAAATAGCAAATATCTTGAGTCTTTCACTTTAAACCATTTAGAGACCATCTCAGAGAAAGGTCAGCTACCAAGCAGTACCTATGGTAAAGAGATTAGAAAATAATACAAAAGGAAATGACAAACAAAAGCCAGTCTGCATTGCTCTGGAAACAAAATAAAATGTTTTCTAAAAAGTACTGAGCAGATGCAATAGGTCCTGTAGAAATTTTAACAAATCAAGAAAAAATGATGACCATGGAATTAAGATACTTATGACAAACAACATTGATAAGGGATATCTATTGAGTGCTAAGGATTTTTGTTTAATTGCTAGATATTGATAAAAAAGGGACCCAGAGGCATAGAATTTTAATAATCTTGTCAACAGTTTGATTTTATATATTTGAGTAATTTTTATGTGCAACAATGACATCATCATTTATTTTAACCCCAGTTCAAAGCTGAAGGGTAGGGTGGTCCAATAAGTTCAAAATAACTTCTCTCATATCACTGACAACACAAAAACAATTTTGGAATGTTGAGCTTGCCTATGTGATGTAGTTTCAGGTCTTCACACAGTCAGATTTCTTAGATAATGTCTCTAAGTTTGTAAAATGTATGTACTTTGAGACAGAAAGACATATTTACTAAATTCTTGATGCTCAAGTTCTGACCTTTGCTATGCCATTTCTGTAATGTTTAGTTTTTCAAAGCAAAGTCTATACTCTGTACAGAATAAGATGATTATGATATCTTCCTGCCTTCATAAATACCAACCAGTCATAGGCAGAAATTAACACAAAATCTAAGACAGTGCATGTAATAGCAGTCCAAGTTATAACAGAGTCTGTGACAGGAGAACTATTTGAATATGGGAGTTTTTGTAACCACCATGAATAACTTAATAAGATCTCATATCTAAGGCAGAACAATACAAACAAAAAGAACTGAATCTTTCCTGGTCTTCCTTTATGAATATTCAGCAGGCATTTTTTTGAAAAATAAGATTACATTGGAATATATAAACTGAGATGGTTTGTTAATATAAGATTGAAACATATTTTCAGTAAGTAGTTGTTTCTTTCTTTGGTGTTCTATGTAGCATCATTAAGTGACCAACAAGCTGTCTAATTTTTTGACATAGAATATAACAGGATACTATCCCAGTGTATACACTTTAAGATAACATGAGCATAGATATATTATGCTACTTATACAACATATTGTATCATTCAGAACCTGCTTGTCTAGTAGAAAATATGTTAGAGTTTATTTATCTGGTGTAAATATGATACTAATATAGATACAGCAATAATAAAATTGAATTAATAATAAAAATCATCAAAATATGTGGGGATTCAATAAAAATTTCAGAAGTTTTGGAGATATCAGAGGGAATCTACCCACAGTCTATGTGGGGGGTTAGTAAAAGCTCCACAAGTCCCAGAGCTCTAATCACAGTCAGTCTAGGAAAATCAGAGAATGGTGATTCAAACCTTTAATCCCCCCAGCACAGGGAGTATCCTGGGAGTGGTGACCTACACCCTTAATCCCAACTGAGTTAAGATCACTTCAGATTATAGAAGGAATTCCAGGCTCCCCAGCAGGTGTGCTGGGGCCATGCCTTAATTACCGAAAGAATATTTAAGACAGGATAGAAACACAGAGGGAGCCATTCCAAGGGAAGGGAGGCTGAAGAAGCTGGAAGACAGTTAGGTAAGATTTGATTGTGGTGTTTATTCCCTCTAGTATCTCCAACTTCTTCAGAGATCTATCCCTGAGTCTCATTCTTTCGTGCAACAATTGTTGTCCAACTTTGGGGCACGAATTTCTCTCCTCCCTACACAAAAAAACCACATTTGCCGTCCAGAACAACACTTGGCCGGAGGAGTAATTACTAGCGGCTAGGCTTTCTGTTCCGGCTTATCCTCTAGCCTTAGGCAGACCGGCCACATGTGTTTCTGTTTCACTCTCATCTGGGTAAATCTTTCAGACAAAAATATGTTTAATTCGGTGTTTTATGAACACCTGTAGTCAATATCTACTGTATGGTTCTATGTCACCAACAGAGATAACATAGGTATGAACAACAAATGATATTATACTCTATATATTAATTGTTCTCTAGAGGAGTGGTTACCAATCTTTTTAATGCTCTGTAATGTAGTTCCTCATAGTGTATTGGTATCCAGTCATAAAATTATATTCATTGTTTCTTAATAACAGTATTTTTGTTGCCGTTATAGTTTATAAAGTGTTTATGTCATGATGAGTTTAGAAATCATAATGTATCATGATAATGTCTATCTTTTCTAATGATCTGTAAAAGAGTCATTCAACCCTCAAAGGGGTCATCATCTCCTAAACTGATAACCACTGTTCTGGAGAGACAGAAATGATAGAATAAATCAACTTCGTTGTGTGTGTGTGTGTATGATAGATATATACATATAACATATAATATTATGTATTTTAAAATGGAGTGTTAAAAAATAGATAACTGGTTGATGAGTCTCTGGCAACATGATTGTACAAACATGAGCAGAACAAGAACAACATAAAGAAACATACAAAAGAATAGGTATGTCAGGGGAAAGTCTTCAAGCCTAAACTGTATACATCTACATAGATACAGTCTTGAAGATATAAAGATAATGTTTTATAATGGTAAATATGTGACTACCAGCTAGTTCTATAAGTAAAGTGATGGATGTTTATCAAAAGAAAGTCCAAGAATCCAGTAGTTGTTCACCTCACATCATGCCTGCATATATATGAGGTGAAAATGAGTGCTACAAATATATATAACAAAGTCGATAGGCTCACAAGGCCTAAAGTCCATATTAAAAACTATAGGAATCTAAAATTCTCTGATAAATGGACAAACAATCCTCTCCAGGTAAGAGCACACCCACTGGGTATCCAAGACAAAAGAGTCGTTCCTGAGAACATACATACTTAAAAAATGTGAATGGATTCAATCACTACTTTTGGAAGCATCATGTTCTTAAATATCATGTTTTCTTACTATGTAAATTTATTGAAAATATACAAGCTGTGACTTGATCTGATAATACTCTCATTCTTCTAAAAGTCATTCTCATCATTATGGGTTGTTTTACTTGTGAAATACAATAAAATCTGCTTCATTTTCCTTCAATATTCCACCTGAAATATATTCAAATATTGTTTCTCAATGAATAAAATATTTAGAAAGAGCAAAAGTATTTTGTGGACAGGAGGTAAGCAAAGAAACTCTTGGGGCTCATAGATCAGATTTGATAATAGCAAAGAGAACTACAAGTAATGCAAATTAGCACACCAAATTTACAACAATAACATAAAGATGTAAAATTCTTTGCATGGAAAATTGTTCTGGAACATCCAGTAAAGAACTATTTCTTCATGGTATTATAATTTTGAGAAATTACCTAAAGATGCTATGCAATTTTAACCTAAGTGAAAGAAAAATTGCAGGACATGTGACTTTTATTTTTAATTAAAAAGTCTTTTTTCCATATCTACCACTGCTTCCACTCACTTCCCTCCTCTCAGTCTCTTCCAGTCCTCCCTCAGCCTCCCCTTCCCCTGTGGTGGGATTAAGGTGTCAGCTGATAAGGTCAGAAGACACTTCCGGGACTCTGGAGGGGGTGTGGCCAAGCCCATTGATAAGTGGCTGCTGGGACACGAGGAGCTCTCTCTTCCTGGTTCCTGGCTGCTGGCTGCTGGACAGACAGAATCAGAATCCATCGTGCTTCCATCGTGCTTCCATCGTGCTTTCATCGCTCGTCCATCGCTTGGATCCGCCAGTCCTTGTTCAGGTGCCACCATAAGCTGTTACTAATATTGTGAGTGTTAATTTATATTCTAATAAATATTAATTTTGGACTGGCGCCTTGAAAGTAAAACTCCGACTACATCTGGCGCCCAACGTCCTTGGCCCTGTGCCCTAAACTGTAAGAAGCCAGGGAACATACAGACTGTTCACTTGGGCTTAAAGCTCCCTCTTGCTAGCTGGGCGCAGTTTCCAGCCAGCTGATACAGTGTGTAGGCGGGGGTTTTCGGCTCATTGCCTGGGCGCAAGATTCCAGCGCAAGACGCGAGATCAGCTCAGTGCGCGAGACTTCAGTTCTGTGCGCAGGACTGGTTTTCAACTTGCCGGCCTACTACAGCACTTGGCTCTGCTTTCAGCCCACTGCAGCACTCGGTTTTCAGCCCGCAGCTTTCTGCTGCTGAGAGTCTTTGCATCTACCATACAGTGGGTAGGAAATTGAACGATACTGTGACACCTATGTACTAAACAGCATAATTACATCTGAATTGATGCAATGGCTGACTATTATTCTTTTGAAGAGTTTAGGTCATATTTTGCCATGGTGTTTGATAAATTTTTAAATGAATATCTTGAAGGATTCAATACCCCAGTCCTACTATTTTTTGGCTTATTTCTCTATTTTATTTTTCAAAATAAGAGGATGATGACAGAGTTGTCAAATGGAAACCAACAATTATTGTCCAGATTATGTATTATGGAACTATCGAACTCTACAGTGGCAGATGAGGTTAAACAGGTGCAAAATGTAAATCGACAGTTACTGCCCAAGGTATGTGATGTGGAACTGTCAAGCACTAAAATGGCAAAAAGGATGGATACTCTGGAAATTGGTTACAACAAGCTTTCAGATAAGGCTTCCTCTGTAGATAAGGATAACACTGTACAAGAGAAATATAGGCTCTATGTAAATTATGAAAACAAGAAACTTGTTGACTACATTAATGATGAGAACAAGAAAATCATTAATGATGTTAATGATGGGTATCGAAAAATTGCTGACTCAGTGAGGTCTTTGGAAGGACTGCTTCATCAGGACACTCAAGCTCTAGAAAAATCAATAGTATCTAAACTTCAAGAATGGAAACCACTAGTATCCAAAATCCAGGAATGGGAACCTGTAGTATCCAAAATCTAGGAATGGGAACCCGTAATATCCAAAATTCAAGAATGGGAGGATCGCATTGCAATACTGGAAAAGGGTAGTGATGCATCTTATGCTCAGAACAGTTCAGGTCAACCCCCAATGGGATATTATGGTACTGGAGATACTCTACCCGAAGTGGTAAACATAACAGGGCTACCCCCTTCCACACCACTATTGTTCCCAGCTGCTATTCAGACAAAGATAACACCTGGGGGATCCTCAGAATATGTAGAGTATAGCTATGAGCCAGTACATATGAGAAACATCAAGGATTCTAAAGAGGCAATATCAACGCACGGTATACACTCTACTTATGTGAAGCAGCTTCTAAATTCATGGTCAGCAAAAAACCGGATTCTACCAACTGATTGGATGCAGCTAACAGCTGCTGTCTTGGACCAAAGTCAGAATTTACAGTGGAGAGGCTGGTTTAGAGAGGAGGCCAAGACCTTGGAACAACAAGGAAAAATTAGGGGTTTCTTTGCTTCTCAGGACCAAATCCTTGGTGAAGGCATGTTTGCTGATGTGAGGACTCAATCTACTTATGATGAGCATACTTTATTGCTATGCCATACTGCTGCACTGAATGCTTGGGAAAAGATTTTGGACCCAGGTCAAAAAATCGAGCATTATACTAAGGTCAAACAAGGCTTAAAAGAGCCTTATACTGACTTTATACAGAGGCTCACCACAGCTGTTCATAGAGCAATATCAGATCCAGAAGTTAATACTTTCTCTGGCCTTTGATAATGCTAATACAGAATGTAGAAGAATACTTATGCCTTTAAAGATCAGAGCTGCACCTATAGAAGAATGGATTCAATATGTAATAAATGCTGAATGTCTCCATGGCAACAAGGAGAATTGGGTAGGCCAAGCTGTTGCTAATGTTAGGGTGAGGAACCAAGACATCACTTGTTTCAATTGTGTTAAACAAGGCCATATAAGACGGAACTGTGCACAAGGTACTCTTGGAAAAAATTCCCGATCTAGGTTTAGTTCAACAGAAAGCCATTGCCTTCTGGATTATGCAGAAGGTGTGGCAAGGGACGGAATTGGACCAATGAATGTAGATCTACCAGCATAAAGAAGGCAACCCTCTACCATCGGGAAATGCCTTTCAGGGCTTCTCCCAGGAAGCCCCCAAAAATCAGACTCCAAATTCAAGGATGGTGAGATCATATCCAGTCATAGGAGAAGACCAGCATTCTCAGGATGAATAGAGCATCCAAAACCTGATCTAGAAAACCATATGCTATTAGATAATAATATAAATTCAAAAGAAAACTCAGAAATTCCAAAAAGAATCACAAAATGAATATTTTGGCAGACTTCAATAAATGAACAAAGACCAAAATTGGGGATACGGATAGATAATATTTATATCCAGGGTTTAGTCGACACAGGGGCTGATGTTTTGATCATAACCTCCCAATCATGGCACCCCAGATGGCCTTTACAGGCAGTAGATATCCAGTTTCTGGGTATTGGAACAATATCTCAAGTAAAACAGAGTGTGAGATGGCTTGAATGCATAGGACCAGAAGGTCAGAAAGGATGGTTGAAGCCATATATGGCTGATATAGCAGTGAATCTGTGGGGTTGCGACCTTCTAATGCAATGGAATACTCAGATTAATATCCCTCCTGGTTCTGATATCAACCGGAGACTCAATTATGTTTCCAGAAATGACGCTCTAAGGTACTATGGAAAAAATTCGCCAGCCATTCAGGTTGTACAAAAGAATTGCTCAATAACCACAGAACCTCAAAGGACACTCACAGCATTGCCTTTGAAATGGTTAACAGAAAAGCCTATTTGGGTTCAACAATGGCCTTTGACAAGAGAAAAACTTCAGGCTTTGGAACAGTTGGTACAGGAGCAGTTACAGGCTCAGCATATCGAAGAATCAACCAGTCCATGGAATTCTCCTGTTTTTGTTGTCAAGAAAAAATCTAGAAAATGGAGGATGGTAACGGATTTAAGAGCAATTAATAAGGTGATTCAACCTATGGGCTCCTTACAATCTGGTATTCCCCTGCCTTCTCTGCTACCTAAAGGATGGCCTATTGCAGTTATTGATTTGAAGGATTGTTTTTTTACCATACCTTCACAGGAACAGGACAAAGAGAAATTTGCTTTTACAGTGCCTACTATTAATAATTCAGGGCCACCTAAGAGGTACCACTGGAGAGTCCTTCCCCAAGGAATGTTGAATAGTCCCACCTTATGCCAATATTTTGTACAACAACCACTAGAAATACTGCGCAAGCGCTTCCCTCAATCTATCATTTACCATTATATGGATGATATTTTGCTGGCAGACCCAAACCCAAAGACATTAGAAACATTGTTTGAAGAACTAAAGAAAATATTGCCTGATTGGGGACTACAAATTGCTCCAGAAAAAGTACAGAGGGGAGATTCTATCAATTATTTAGGATATGAAATAGGTTTACAAAAAATTAGGCGACAAAAGGTAAAATTTAATAGAGATAAATTGAAGAGTCTTAACGATTTTCAAAAGTTACTAGGAGATATCGCTCATATACGGCCCATGATTGGTATAAAAAACTATGGGCTAGTTAATTTGTTCAAGACTTTGGACGGTGACAAGGATTTAAATAGTCCAAGAGAATTAACTGATGAGGCTGAGAAAGAATTAGAGTTGGTGGAAAAGAAACTTCAAGAAGCACATGAGGATCATGTGGATCCAGACCTGGATTGCATACTTGTTATTTTACCCTCTAGACAATCTCCAACAGGAATATTACTGCAAAGAGAAAACATTATATTAGAATGGATATTTCTGCCACATAGGCCAAGCAAGAAGATGAAGACATATATCGAAAAAATTGCTGATTTGATTTTTAAAGGTAAATTAAGACTTCGCCAATTGACTGGAAAGGACCCTGCAGAAATTGTTGTGCCTTTGACTAATGAAGAAATTGAACGATTATGGGCAGACAGTGAACCTTGGCAAAAAGCTTGTAGTGACTTTTTAGGAGAGATTAATAATAAATATCCTCAAAACAAGAGAATTCAATTTATAAAAGAAACTAATTGGATCTTTCCTCATATGGTACAGGATAAACCCATTTCTGGAGCCCTCACCTTTTATACTGATGCAAGCAATTTAGGAAAGGCTGGCTACAAGTCTGAAGACTTAATTAAGGTGGCTCAGAGCCCTTATAACTCTGTCCAGAAGTCAGAACTATATGCAATTATTATGGTGTTGTTGGATTTCACAGAGCCTCTCAATGTAATTACTGATTCTCAATATGCAGAAAGAGTTGTTTTACATATTGAAACTGCTGACTTCATTCCTGATGATTCAGAATTGACCTTACTATTCATACAACTACAGGATATCATCAGAGGTAGGATACATCCTATGTACATAACACATATCAAGGCGCACACGGGTCTCCCAGGCCCTCTAGCGCAGGGTAATGATGAAATAGATCGGTTGCTGATAGGAAACGTGCTAGAGGCCACAGAATTTCATGAGAAACACCATGTCAACAGCAAAGGATTAAAAAATAGTTTTTCCATCACTTGGAATGAAGCAAACAAAATAGTAAGGAATTGCAACACTTGCTCTTTCTATAACCAACCGTCTTTACCTGCTGGAAGTAATCCTAAAGGTACACAGAGAAATGAGATCTGGCAAATGGATGTGTTTCACTTCCCAGAATTCGGAAAGATGAAATATGTACATCATACTATCGATACTTACTCTGGAATGCAATGGGCAACTGCTCTGAGTTCTGAAAATGCTGATGCTGTACTAACTCACCTTTTGGAAGCCATGGCCATAATGGGAATTCCCACTCAGATTAAGACTGACAATGCTCCAGCTTATGTTTCCCGAAAAATGAAGATAATTTTTGGATACTATAATATAAAGCATATTAAGGGGATACCACACAATCCCACAGGACATGCAGTTGTGGAGAGATCTTACCGCACATTGAAAGAGATGCTTTATAAACAGAAGAAAGAAATGAGAAAACCCAGGGAGAGATTGCACAGTGCCTTATTGACTTTAAATTTTCTTAATGCTGATGAAAAGGGAACATCAGCTGCTGAGAGACATTGGGTGATAGAGAAATCCTCTGAGTCAAATCAACCCATCTACTTCAAAGATGTGTTGACTTCTGAGTGGAAGCCAGGATATGTGCTTCGATGGGGTAGGGGTTTTGCTTTTGTTTCAACAGGCAAAGAAAAGATATGGGTACCGACAAAACTAATAAAAGTCTGCTTTGTAAAGGAGTCCCTTCCTGAAGAGGAGAAGTAATTGCTCACCCCTGATATGACAAATGGATACAAGGTAAGGAAAACACATTTAACAAACCTGGGGCAGGGTCTCAGTTTTGTCTTTACAGGAAAACGGATACAACTGTTTTTAAGACTAATTACTCACCTGCAATAGAAGACAGACTGATGATTAAGGAGTGTACATGACAGACTATGAGACCAACTAATACACATATGCACTACTGGGTAATATTTCAATATTTACTGCTTTGCATCTTGCATCTTCACCTTAAAAAAAAAAAGAAAGGCGTGGTCCTGATTTGACTATTAATAGGGCTGGATTTGGATTGGGAACAAGTGGCTTTCTCCCTCTCTAAACCCAAGCATATTGATAAAGAAAATGTGAAGTATTCTGTCTCATATCAGAAAAGCCACTTGGTGTGGGACAGAAGACAGAATATTTAGGGACCAATATTATTGAGACTTCATCTTAAACCTCGTTTCTCTCTGTTTATGTAACTTTCAAACATCCTGTCTGCATACAATCTCCTGAAGTTATAGAAGATATTAATATCTTTTTTGAGTATCAACAATGCTTAAGTTTTCCATTGTAAATAACATTTCCTCCTATCAGCTATCTACAAAGAATCTGGAACCAAGATGGGGCCCCCAATGCAGCAATTCCTACTAGTGAAACAAGAATAAAAGAGAGAGTAAGAGACAGGTAGACAGACAGACAGAGGCAAAATTAGAAAAATCAAGAACCTGGTGCGCACCAATCAATGATTGTTTTCAGAAAATAGACTATTCAAAAATGGCTGCAAGATAGCTCTCTATGATAATCTCCAGATCACACTTCTAATTAGAATTCCAGATGGAGTTATCCACTATTCTGAGAATGGTTATAAATGTATATAGTCAGTCCATTAAGATCTAACCATTGTTTTAGCCTTTACAGGATCCCAAAGAGATGCCATCGCCCTTAAGTCAGCAGGAAGCAACCTTATGAAAGACTGCGCCCCCTTTCCCAATAAGTTTTATGTTCTGAGGGTTGTGGGTAATTCTTATTCTGTTAGAATAGCTATAAGTGAAAATTGGGTGGAGGACAGAACTATAATATAGCATTAAAGATCTCCTCTGAAGAAGAGAAGAGGGATAGATACGATAGATAAAGGTAGATTGTTCTGCCTACCTATACACCATTTTAGCTAAATGTATGGGCTAAGCTAAAGACAATTTGCACTGGCATGGGATTTGTATATTGATACAAATGTAAAATCATTTTATATGTTTAATTGTGATAATTTGTACATTTGAACAAAGTTCAATCTGGAATTGCTTTATATAACCAAAGCAACTTGTATTTTGATATAAATACAATGTAAAATTGAATCTGTAATTGCTATGTTTTATATATGCTTCTATCTCTGTTTAAAATATTTGCACATCATTGTCATGTACACTATGCAATTACTACCTTCATTTAACTATACTTGATATAATATATGATTGCACTAGTTATGATATATGCACAAGATGTTTTATATACCTCTGTTTAGATGATATATATATATATACATGTCTAAAATGCTGTGGCAACTTTACATGGTAATATACCCCTGGCTAATGTTTGATAGTCATACTAAAAGTCATTGTTCAGGGATTGTACACCTCTTATATAGGTATTCTAATTTTAGTACAGTGTTTAATCCTTAGGACAATAAAAACTACTGTCAACATTACTTAAGGTACCATATCCCAGTCATCTCAGATACAGGTTAGACTATCATAGATAGACAGAAATCTTCAACCATTTCATAGACCCAGAGAATATGGCATTTAACATTTGAAATTCAGCCATGAGAGGCACGACGACTCCTGGTGTCACTGCTCCTTTCCCTAGATGATATGAGCATCGAGGATACTCCATTGGAGTTTGTCCTTTTGGCAGAGAATGGCTGGTTGAGTAAGGAACTGTCCTTACCTTGATTATTGACAGTACACACATGGTGTCCAAGATGGAGGAACAAGTTGATGTATGGAGACTGACGAAACCTGCCTGGACAGGATAAGACAGTCCCTCCAAAATTGCCCTGCTTGTGCGAAGACCTGTCAGATACCATAGGCCTGTTGCCAATATGCTAGATGCTCCAAAGGCGCACAAAACTAGAGATGATTGTCCAGGTAGCTGTTGCTGTCCTCTCCCAAATTTTGGAAGCCAGTACTTCCATATACTTCTGACTTTCAAGTGATATATGTTCCTTCTCAGGTCTTGAAGGGGTTGAAGAATAGGTATTTACGGTTACTAACTCATAATAATTCCTATTGTACATAGTCTTAGTTTAGAACCTTTTTATTTAGACAAAAGGGGGAGATGTGGCGGGATTAAGGTGTTAGCTGATAAGGTCAGAAGACACTTCCGGGACCCTGGAGGGGGTGTGGCCAAGCCCATTGATAAGTGGCTTCTGGGACACGAGGAGCTCTCTCTTCCTGGTTCCTGGCTGCTGGCTGCTGGACAGACAGAATCAGAATCCATCGTGCTTCCATCGTGCTTTCATCGCTCGTCCATCGCCTGGATCCGCCAGTCCTTGTTCAGGTGCCACCATAAGCTGTTACTAATATTGTGAGTGTTAATTTATATTCTAATAAATATTAATTTTGGACTGGCACCTTGAAAGTAAAACTCTGACTACATTCCCCCCCCCATCCATTCCCCAAGCAGGGCAAGGAATCTCAAGGTGGGTCAGTTCAGTCTGGCATAGCCAGTTGAAGTAGGTCCAAATCACTCATCCCAGTATCAAGGCAGGTTTAGGTGTTTCTCTGTAGGGAATGGACTCCAAGATGTCAGTTCATGCATCAGAAACATAGACAAAGAAATCAGGATCATGAAGAGGAGTAGTACCCATAAAGTAGGCTGACTGAAGCTGTGGAGCTGACTCAGAACAATGGCTGGGTAACCTTCATGGAAAGTAACTAAACCCTCCAAATGTAGACAACTGTCAAATGTCATGGGCAGTTTGTGGAGCCTCTTGCAGTAGAATCAGACTATGCTCCTGGTGCAGGAACTGATGTTTTACTTTTAAATAGCAAGGTTTGATGCTATAAAACTTATGACTTAAATAACAAAGTTGGCTATACTACTTATTTTCACAATTCTGTGATTCTTGAAAATAACCCTGTCAAAGATTAAAATGATCATTTTTGCAAATTCTTTTGGTACAGCCTGGGGGGGGGGGACTATGTCACTTTTTGATATAACACACAAATGTACATGACTGAATTAGCTATGGTGTTTTTAACCATTATATTTTTTAGGTTTTGGAAACCAGATAGAAAAAGTCAATAGAAGAATCAATTGATCATTAGTTTACTTCCCAATAAAATGAGCATTATCTTTTTTTGCTCACTGTCTTTTGGAACATTTGTATTTCCCCCTAACAGGCAAACAGTACTGACTGCATTTAGGACAGAGACAAGAGGTTTCAATACTTAATCAAAATGAACTTTACATTTCTTTCATATTTGTTAAAAATAAAATGTTAAGTTATATAAATTATTACTTACTTTCCTTTTTCCCTTCCATAATATTAATATATACCAAAATAAAATATAGGCATTTATACTTTATTAACCAAGGATAGCACCAACATGCTAATATAAGGGATGGTTTAAAAAGTTACATGAATGAAATAGAGAGCAGGGTAAATGAACCAGAATGCAACAGTGAAGGGAGAAGGCATGTTACAGGTGTAATGTGACATGAAACTCCTTAAAAATACTGCAGGGTAATCATGCCTGAGGACTGGGTGTTGGATAAGAATCTGAACTATTGAATTTCTATATTGACTACCAAAATCTATAGGGTAAAATTTAGGGATATGTTAAAATTTTAGGCTCCAGATACTAGATGATTCTAGAATTGTAAACAACTCTAGAATCCATTTGTATCAATTATTAATAGCAAAACACATAGCAAGAGGGGTAACATGGATACCCAATTGGTAGCAGTAATGCTAAGAGATGTGGATGAGGCATCTATATGCTGGAATTATAGGTCTTTCTGCCAATCAGATCACATATCATGGTAATATACCCTTCTTTATTCACTAGTCTACTTCCATGAGAGTCACAAAAGACCAATAATATTTAAGATTTTAAGTATAGCAGCTTAGAGGCAGGCAGGAAATCCAAGTGGAGATAAGACAAGGAACAGAGTCAATGAGACAATGCAAGCTGACACCCAAGGAAGCAAAGTGTAATGGAACACAGGTTAAGCCATGGAATCCATGTAGCAATAGACAGAGTAAAGAAAATGGATTGAGATAAGTTACAAGGCCTAGTTGGTAATGAGCCTAAGCCATAGGACAAACAGTCTGTAACTAATATTAGCTTCTTGATAATTATTTTATAAGTAGCATGAAGACTGAAGGTGTGAGAGAGTTTGTCATGTGAGCCCAGACAGGAGAGGAAACTTCTGGCTACATTTAAGTTTAAGACAGTAACTTTATCCATGAGTAATAGAAAAACCACAATCAGAATAAGGATATATAGAGCTAAAACTCAAAAGTTACAACAATGGAAAACACAATCACACAAATGTATTTTGGAATATGATAATTTGGTCAAACTTTTTTTCATGTTTTTTTTAAGAGTAAAGTATAACTACATCATTTTAATCCTTTCCTTTTTTCAAATCCTCCCAAATGCCATATCTTTCTATTTTTCAAATTTCTCACCTCTTTTTTCACTGATTGATCTAACATGTCTTACATATACATTCCACATATCTCTTATGAGGTATACAGATATAGATAAATCACTAAAATATTCTTATATCCGTTGACTATGGGTAGCTCTGTGTAACAAGCTTTCACATTTTAAATTGGTTTTATTTGATGAAAAGAAAACAGTGATAATTGAGGCCATAAAAAGAGACAAAGATAAAAGCAGTCTAATATAATAATTAAACAGGTGAAAATTGGATTAGTAAGGTGACTCTTTTTAAGGCGATGTATACTGATTAATGTGCAACATATTCATATATAAATTCATGATGGCTGGATCAATGACAAAAGTGTATTCTAATGACAATATTCTTAAAATCTAAAAATTATTTTAGATTTATAATGGCTTATGTTTGAAAAATTATCTCTATTAATTTCTGAGACTCATAAAATGTATATGAATTTCATGTCCAATTATAAAGAAGACACTCAACATAGGGTAATATGTTCCTAACTTAAAGGTCAATAAATGTGACATACATCATTTTGGACTAATGTAAAAATGGAAAGTATAATTTATATATTACTGCAATGATATTCTTTTTTGTTGCTGAATGCTGCTTTGTTCATGTGGGGGAAGAGCTCCCTAAGAAAACTTCAGTGGCTAACGGATTATTATACCAAAACCCCAAGATGTAAGGGGAGTGATAATGGAAAAATAATATTCTGTTGAAATCTCTGGAGATTTTACTTTGTGATATGTAATTGGAAAGGCCCAAAAACTCAATGTACCAATCTCTAAATCAAGATTGCCAGGCATAAAATAATGTGTAGACTCCAAGCTCATTTTGGGATGTTAATCAATAACACAAAGGGAATTGAAAAAGCTATCTTACATTTGAAAGTTCTGCTAGTAACAAACCTTTTTGAAGGAGATAGAAAAGCCCATAACATTTCTGATGTTAGTTTTAAATAGCAGGGCATGTACTGCTATTTAATTTTTCTTTATTAGATTTAAAGACTAATAAATTTTAGATGTAAAGATTTTACAAGTCACTTTAGTGTCTAATTATGAAAAGTACTATGGCAGAATCTTTAAAATGTCTCTATTATTTGTTAATATGAGCTTAATTACCTATAATAAATGCCATAGCATTATTATTATTTCATAACAGAATAATAATAATCTGATAACTAAATAAAATTTTCACCCAGAATATTAATTTTTAGTATATAGTTCTATCAAATTAAATCTACAATATCATACAAAATATTTTCTCTAAAGCTCCACAAAATATTCTCACTAGCAATCTACAAACACACACACAAACACATATATACACATACATAGACACACATACACACACACTCATTAAACATAATTCACATTAATTTATATAAACACACTAATGATTAGGCTAGTTATTTTTAAATCTTAGTAAAATTTAAAATATATGCCTCTGACTTGAAATAATACAAAAATTATGTACAAACACACCCAGAATTTTACAAAAAGATTTAATTGTTTTCAAGATTGAGTGTTTGCCATTTTGAGAATAGAGACTTGGCAGCTAATAATTCTATTATAAAATATACCCTTTCTCTTAACGAAATTTTCTGAATAAGCACTGGCCCTTCTCCCTATGGTCATTTCCTGTGATATAGTGTGAAGTGGCCAGAAAGGAAACAACAATACCAATTTGCAATCCTGGAACCCAACTGAGATTCGCTGACAAAGGTATTTTTGATAAAACATACAGGAAGAACCTACCTCAGGATTGCTTTCGCCTTGAACAGCAGGAACCCTCTTCAGTTTTGAAATCTGCAATTTCACAAACATAATTGTCCTGCCACACTGTGACCCTGTAGCTTTAGCAATAAAACACATCACATTCACTTCAACTGATCTCTTCTTACTATATAAACTATTTACATATCTACCTCCATGTGCTCTTACTGTCCTTTATATAACAGTACATGGCAAATATAGTGGCATCTAATTTAATATCAAAATTTATTTCATTTAGTTTTTTACATTTGAAAACACTGATTATGATTTTTCTTATATCTGAATGAGACTTTTCTTATTTTCTGAAATATTAATTATTTTTATATTTATATTCTTGGGAAGTAAAGAACTCATTTATGTTAATCTCAAAATTATCCCAACTATGCTTTACTCCTTGGTTAGAAAATGATGTGACATTTCCAAGAATTATTTTTTAGGATGAAATTGATTGAATTTAAGTAATTGGAGTAATAATACAAATATTTCTAAGTTTTCTGTCTTCTATGAGAATTTGACAATAAATTCTTCCAAAAAAAATCATCAGACACCAAACTGAATATTTTCTATATTCCAGCTCTTGATGTTTTCAATATTAAGAAAAAACTTTTTATGATCTTCCCTCCAGGTTAATATCTTTCGTCTTGCTTTTGGATTTCACTATATAAATAATTGAAACAAATCAAATACAGCAAAAACAGGAAGGAAACCCACAGCCGTTCGTATTATTGTTTATTGAAAAAGCTCTGAAAACTGTTTGTATTTGGGGGTCCACTATTTCCTGTCATGGTTGACATACTTGTGTTGAGAAATTTCTCATAACTTGAGGTCATTACATTGAGTTATACAAGCCAGACAAACAAAGAAATATATTTTCTGGTGACCATCATATACGGCATCTTCAGAATAAATGACTTGGGAGTTGAGTGGAACAGTTACTACCAGAGAATACAGAGAATGGGGTGCTAAAAATGTGGAGTAGTTCATCAATGGTGTAAGTTAGACAGAGGCAAAAATTGCTATGCTAGAGTAAAGTGGTTATGGATAACAGTAATATATAGTGGATATATCAAACCATTAGAAAATAAGATTTTTTAAATATTGAAAACAGTAAATGGTTGAAGCCACAACTATATTCAAATATAACCCTATGTTTTACATATCAAAAATCACATGGTACTCATTAATATGTTCAACATGTATATGTGTGTATGTATCAAAATAAAACAAAATAAAGAAGTAGATATACTGCCTATGCAGGTATGTTATGCTAATTATCTATGTGCTCAGGGGGGCATAGAAAGATAAATTTACAGAAAAGTCTGAAGCAGGCATCAGATAAGTCATGAGAGAAAGTAACATCAGTTAAAAAAAAAAAAAAGTAAAGAGAGGCTGCCAGGGGTTTGATCCACAGTGCCCCAGAAACCCAGCATGCTGGCAAAATCCTGTTATCATATTTATGACATAGAGAAATGAAAAGGTCATCTTCAGCTACTTGAAGAAGGATACATGGAATCCTTTTTTTTTTTTTTTTGCTGTTGTCTGTTTTGTTTGCTTTTTGTTAAAAAATAAAGAATAGAAAGTATTGAAAGATATTGCTTGGCTCCTTTTCAACATTCCTTTCTCAAGTCTTAGTTTTCTATCAACACCCACCTATGTCCTTGCCTTCAACTTCAAATGATAACTAATTTCTGTGCAAAATATATCTTTTATTTGCTGCTTAAATTGTGTTTATGCAAAAATCTAAGTTTATTCCTAAATCTACAAGGTCTTTTTGTGCATATTAAAAGAAGAATGGATTAATGTTTCCAAAGAGTTTGAATTGTGATCTTAGCAAATCATTAATTTCTTGAAGCTTGATTCCCCTTCCAATGTGACATGAGCTTATTTGTGTTTTAGTTGTTGTTGTTGTTGTTGGTGGTGGTGGTGTGTGTGTATGTGTGTGTGTGTGTGTGTGTGTGTGTGTGTGTAAGATATATGCATGCAGTGCATGTGATATCTTACAAGTGGAGGTCATGGGACATTCTGGGATGTTTATTCTCTTCTTCCACCTTCATACAGTTTCCAGAGATGAATGTAGCAAAACAGGCTGTGCCATCAGTGTCTTTAGCCATTTAGCCATTTCCATCCTCAAAACATCTTAATCTAGATTGTGTTGTATGTTTTGGAGACTGAATTGAATGGTTTATGGAAATTTCCTTACAGAGCATACAATATGCCTGAGAAACTCCCCTGTCAAGCCCCTTTCATAATTTAACCTCCATGTACTAAAGCAGTTTATTTCATTACGGCCTTTGCATTATACATGTGTGTGTGTGTGTGTGTGTGTGTGTGTGTGTGTGTGTGTGTGTGTGTGTGTGTGTGTATGTGTTTATTCTGGAAATGAGATAAGAAATAAACACTACATGCTATTTTAAACATCTAATGTTTGAAACTTACACAAGGTGTTAGGGGACAGCTACATTACTGGTACAGGTGATTTCCCTCTGGAAACCTGATTAGTCACTGTCTCCTGTTCTCAGGAGTCCCATATATCCTCCTCTGTCATTTCTGCTTACATGATAGTGGACTGAGCCATGTTTCTCTAAAACACATTTCTATAAGGAATACTATTTGTTACAGGAATAAAGAAATAATATTTCTATTTATCCACTCCTCCCATTGGCTAAATTTTTACTAGATTTGTATAAGACAGAAACAATAAAAGAATATTACAAAATATACTCAGAAAATCTAAAATGGTAAAAAGTATGTAAAATTATTGGTAGTAATATGTAAAACTAAATACAATAAATATCTCAGAAAAAATAAATGTAGCAAACATTTACCAAAACATGAAAATTTCCTGGCACAACTGAGGCCCATGTTTAATTCTAAATTTTTCCTCCAATAAAATGCAATTAATTGAGTGTATTAATTATGCCATGCCATTCAAATCAAAATTAATTTTGGAAATTGCATGCTAGATGTAATTAGAATTTATTGCCTCAGTTCCTAGAATGGAGAATTATAGAAAACTGTGTTCAGAATAAAAGATTTCTAAATTTTGTATTATTCTGTCATGAACCAACATATACAATTTTATATTGTATTTTTCATATCAAAAGACAGAGGAAACACCAAATTTGCCATGATTTACCTCTTAAGTGTATTTTACTCTTTCCATAATTTTTACTGAGGTCAGCTATTTCACTTAATTTATTTGATTCAATCCTATATGTACTAGTATTTATTTTAGTAGAGTAATAGAATTCTAAAATGCCTTCTTTTTACTTTTTTTTTTGTCATAACTACCTTAGTGCTACCCTGTCTAAATTATTTCTCTTTCACTGGTTAAACTGCTTTGCAAGGTATGCAAATCCAGAAAGATAAATCACTTTAAAATTCATAAATAGTCTGAATAGCTGTGTTTCCAATTCTCTTGTTAATAGCACAATGTATACCTTTGTCTAGTGTGATATAAAACCTTTCACTCAGTAATATTTCACTGTTTTACTTATCCTATTTGTCTGTGTCTATCTCATCATTCCACCCTATCCACCTAAGGCTAAAAGAGATCCTATGACATGCAGTCTGTACAACTTTTTCTAGTGGTCAGTTTGTAAGAATTTCCTCATTAACAGATGTGATAGAAGAGGAAGTATTCATTGCCTGATTGACTGTGGATGTTTTGTCAGTATTTCTAATACATAATCCTGAAAACTTTCCTGAAATCCCATTACTCAACCAACAGAAAGATCCTCTGTCTTCTCTGAAAAGTCGCATCTTTTTCACCATGAAGCCCTTGTAATCAGAATTCTCAAGTACTGTGAAAAGTCAAAGGGTAATTGCAACTAATAAGTTAAACTGTCATTTGTCTTCAAACATTGAACAAAAACAGAACGCTTAGATTGGCAACAAAAGACAGCTTACTACTCACTGCAATGATAATTTCAGTTATTTATTTGTTCTGGTTATCCAAGACTGAACAACTACAGCACCACATAATTAGAGTAGACCATTTAATTACTTTATCAGGTAGCTGAGGTTGGGTGCTTTATAAGGACAATTTTATGTTTTTCATAATTTTTGGAAATCAAAGTCTAGATCCAGCTTTTTATACTTGTTTGTTCTCAAGGAGACAGCACAAAAGGAATCTGAAAGTGCTCTACGCATAAGGAGCCCACTGCAGGGTCAGGCTTGCTTTATAGCAACCTTTTTACATGGGAACTAACTCACCCGTCAAGAACAGGATAAAGTTATTAGCAACCAAGCTCAACTTCTTAAAAGATTCACCACCTCTAATTTTTCATGCTGGGACCTAACTTCCCTCATATATATCTCTGAGAGAAGTAAAGGCAGCAGCTA